>JBBPBX010035444.1:21413-32058 GCA_038048925.1 Garcialebias charrua
TATATATATTTGGTTGTCAGACTCCTCACAAACCCATAAAAAAAAAAAACACAAAATAGTGTCCAGTTGAAATACTTCTAAGTGGCCCTTTTGAACCCTTGAACTCGATCAATAATTCAGTTGCAGTGTGTAGTTTTGGCCCTTTCTCTGTTAAAGTGGCTTTAAACTTACCGGTAATAAATAATTCTTCCATGACTAAAAACAGGGATTGTGTCATTTTATGTACGCTGTTCAGGAAATAAAAAAAGCAAACATGTAGTTGTGATTTTGTTGTATGTAATTTTTTTTAATGGCTGCAGAATAGAAAATATAATCTTCAAAAGCCCAGTGTTTGTTTGGGTCATAGTGGTGAGGTAATCTTGTCAAAGCTGTAGTGTTTGCAGTGGCTGCGTTTCAGAACATCATGTTTGACTTGCCCACTCATCAGATGTCCTGAGACTCTATTAAAGTTTAAACACTTGAAAAAGGTCCTAAACAGCTTTTTGCTTTTATTCACATGTCTGCACATGTCACAGTGTCACATTCACATTCAAATATTTAGTCTTTATAAAAAATAAAAATAAACATTTTCAGATCTGTATTGACCACTTGACCTTTTAGCTCTTCCCTGTTTTCAGACGGGGAATGAATGGAGCGAGCACTTCTTCGTTTAATGTTGTGTAAACCTGTTCAGCCATGCGACCGTCCCTCCAACGCCGAGCAGGTCTGATGCAGGGAAGACTTGGTAACAACCTTTTTCAGAAAGGAACCTTTAATTTTTAAAGTGTTTTCATCCGCATGGCTGATCCTTCGCTGGTTGCGTCACGAACCGTGAGTGCTAAATCCCAGTCGCCTGCTGCTCTTTTCTTTGGTCTAAGAATTTGCCAGCCAAACAGTGTCTTCATCTTTATGTGTGTGGTGTCTTTTTGAAGTGATGTTTTGATTGGTGCTCAGTGAGCCAAAAGCCTTGTAGTTTTAGGATTGTTCTACTCACGGGACAAAGCTGAAGGTGGAAGAAAGGGAGCATAATTGCTCTTGAAGTCTTACTGTATGTAGTTGCTGAAATGCAGCAGGGTTATGAGAGATATTTGTTTAGATTCAGTTGATTGCATGCTGAAACAAAAACTAGAGGCAATGTACAGAGAAACAACTTTATATTACCTTGGATTTTTTTTTAAATTACAGGTTTAAAAAAAGTGGTGTTTTGTTGTTGGACTTCTGTGCTCGTCATGGATTGTCCATAACAAACACCATGTTCAGGCATAAGGGTGTCCATATGTGCTCTTGGCACCAGGACACCCTAGGTCGTAGTTCAATGATCGACTTTGTTGTCGTCTCATCTGATCTGCGGCCGCATGTCCTGGACACTCGGGTGAAGAGAGGGGCGGAGCTGTCCACTGACCACTACCTGGTGGTGAGTTGGCTCCGATGGTGGGGGAGGATGCCGGTCAGACCTGGCAGACCCAAACGTATTGTGAGGGTCTGCTGGGAACGTCTGGCAGAGTCTCCCGTAAGACGGAGCTTTAACTCCCACCTCCGGGAGAGCTTTGAACACGTTCCGAGGGAGGCGGGGGACATTGAGCCCGAGTGGACCATGTTTCGCGCCTCTATTGTCGAGGCAGCTTATCGGAGTTGTGGCCGCAAGGTTGTTGGTGCCTGTCGTGGTGGCAACCCTCGAACCCGGTGGTGGACACCGGCGGTGAGGGATGCTGTCAAGCTGAAGAAGGAGTCCTATTGGGCCTTTTTAGCCTGTGGGACCCCGGAAGCAGCAGATAGGTACCGGCAGTCCAAGCGGCATGCGGCTCGGGTGGTTGCTGAGGCAAAAACTCGGGCGTGGGAGGAGTTCGGAGAGGCCATGGAGAATGACTTCCGTACGGCTTCGAGGCGATTCTGGTCCACCATCCGGCGTCTCAGGGGGGGAAAGCGGTACGCGACCAACACCATTTATGGTGGGGATGGCGTGCTGTTGACCTCAACTCGGGATGTTGTGAGTCGGTGGGCGGAATACTTCGAAGACCTCCTCAATCCTACTGGCACGTCTTCCACTGAGGAAGCGGAGCCTGGGGACTTTGGATCGGGCTCTCCAATCTCTGGTGCGGAGGTCGCCGAGGTGGTTAAAAAGCTCCGCGGTGGCAAGGCTCCGGGGGTGGATGAGATTCGTCCTGAGTTCCTTAGGGCTCTGGATGTTGTGGGGTTGTGTTGGCTTACGCGACTCTGCAATATCGCGTGGACATCGGGGGCAGTTCCCTTGGATTGGCAGACTGGGGTGGTGGTTCCCCTATTCAAAAAGGGGGACCGTAGGGTGTGTTCCAACTATAGAGGGATCACACTCTTAAGCCTCCCTGGTAAGGTCTATTCAGGGGTTCTGGAGAGGAGGGTCCGTCGGATAGTCGAACCTCGGATTCAGGAGGAGCAGTGTGGTTTTCGTCCTGGTCGTGGAACACTAGACCAGCTCTACACCCTCAACAGGGTCCTGGAGGGTGCGTGGGAGTTTGCCCAACCAGTTTACATGTGCTTTGTAGACTTGGAAAAGGCATTCGACCGCGTCCCTCGGGGGGTTCTGTGGGGGGTACTCCGGGAGTATGGGGTACCAGGCCCATTGATATGGGCTGTTAGGTCCCTGTACGACCGGTGTCAGAGCTTGGTCCGCATTGCCGGCAGTAAGTCAGGCTCGTTTCCGGTGAGAGTTGGACTCCGCCAAGGTTGCCCTTTGTCACCGATTCTGTTTATAACTTTTATGGACAGAATTTCTAGGCGCAGCCAAGGTGTTGAGAGGATCCGTTTTGGTGGCCTTAGAATCGCTTCTCTGTTTTTTGCAGATGATGTGGTCCTATTGGCTTCATCAGCTCGTGATCTACAGCTTTCACTGGAGCGGTTTGCAGCTGAATGCGATGCGGCCGGGATGAGGATCAGTTCCTCCAAATCCGAGGCCATGGTCTTGAGCCGGAAAAGGGTAGCGTGCCCTCTCCGGGTCGGGGAGGAGGTCCTGCCCCAAGTGGAGGAGTTTAAGTATCTCGGGATCTTGTTCACGAATGAGGGAAAACTGGAGCGTGAGATCGATAGGCGGATAGGTGCAGCGTCCGCAGTGAAGCGGGCGCTGTACCGGTCTGTCGTGGTGAAGAGAGAGCTGAGTCAAAAGGCAAAGCTCTCAATTTACCGATCGATCTACGTTCCCACCCTCATCTATGGTCATGAGCTTTGGGTTATGACCGAAAGAACAAGATCTCGGATACAAGCGGCTGAAATGAGTTTTCTCCGCAGGGTGGCTGGACTCTCCCTTAGAGATAGGGTGAGAAGCTCAGTCATCCGGGAGGGACTCGGAGTAGAGCCGCTGCTTCTCCACATCGAGAGGAGCCAGTTGAGGTGGCTCGGGCATCTGGTTAGGATGCCTCCTGGACGCCTCCCTGGTGAGGTGTTCCGGGCATGTCCCACCGGGAGGAGACCCAGAGGAAGACCCAGGATACGCTGGAGGGACTATGTTTCTCGGCTGGCCTGGGAACGCCTTGGGATTCCCCCAGAGGAGCTGCTCCAAGTGGCTGGGGAGAGGGAAGTCTGGGCCTCCCTACTTAGGCTGCTACCCCCGCGACCCGACCCCGGATAAGCGGAAGAAAATGGATGGATGGATGGATGGTTTAAAAAAAAAATACATATTCGGTTAAAAAAAAAACCTCAAGTCAGTGCAGCAGCTCCACATAATGGATTTTGTAATTATGGGTCTATGGGTTCCTTGGTGACAGTAAAGAGGGGACAGAAGGTACTGCCCTTCTTCTTTTTTTCATAGATTTATTATTTTTGCTATGAGGCAGATTTCCCTGAGCAGTATGATAGTGGTGATTTATGATCCTGAGATTATTGTAGATCTAATAGGGTTGTTTTAGCATAGGTACCTTATGTATAATAGGACCTGAAGAATTGATTGTCATGCAACAATAATGATAAAAATGAAAATACATGTAACATTATTTGAAGGAATGCAAATTACTAACTTTCTTGCATGCCAAAGTTTTAAATGACAGTCTTGTGGGATCTGTTGGCAGTCAAGGTTTTTGGTGGGGATACCTATCAGCTCCTACCACGCCAAATTTTAGCTAAATATCTGTAAAATTGACCGTTATCGCCTTTTGTTTTTGAAAATGTTCATTAGCTGTAGTGGCTGTCTTGAATGGCGTTCAGTCCAAATTTGACTCACTTGTAGATCCTGTGATCTTTTTAAGTTTCCATAAATTCTGTCCAGTGGTTCGTTAGATATTTTGCTAACAGACAGGGACAAGAATGTTTACTAAATGTGAGTCAATGGTTGTAGGACTAGCAGAAAGATACGTTTAGGTGTTTTGTTAGCTCAAAAGATAGAATGCGTTGAAACCCAGCGAGAGATAAAGTAACTTCTTAGTGCACTGACTGTTCCTGTTACTGCAGCTCTGCAGTTTTTACAGATGGATGGTAACATGTTGGAATTAATAAAAAACATCTATCATTCTGCCTCACTTTATTGTCATATACGCACTGTAGTGCTTTTCAGTGGGAGTTATCGGTAATCTTTGATTTTTGCCATTGTTTTAAGGCAATAAAACCACACAATTTTCATGCTTCAAATCTGAAAAATATATTTTATGTATTTAGAAGTTGAAGTCTAACTTGGATTCTCAGCATTTCCATGTCTTACAGCAAAGCTTTAAAGTAGACGTAAAAGGATAAACTGAAACGCTGACAGTCAGTCACTCACCAGTCACCAAGCAGAACATTTTAAGAGAAGCAGCTTTTGATCACTGCAGTTTCGATTGTCTTCAACCTGAAACTCTTGTTTCCAGGCCTCAAAGGGTATTTGCTAGAAAGCATGTCATGCTCTCCCCCCACGAAACATCTTGAACCCTGCCATTTTATGTTAGGATTCAGTACTCTCTCTGGTCTTCTTTGGGTGGTTTTGTTTGATAGTTTCCTTGGTGGATATGAAAGATTAATGTGACAGAAGCACCTGCAGCAGTTTCTCAATGACAGCTGTAAAAGTGCAGTGGAACGACTGTGAAAAGACAGCCTGACTGCCGTGGCCTCATAAAGCGAACTGCTCTACGTGCTGTCACAGCTCCGAGAGGCGTCTTCAGCTGCCCCGGCAGTCAGAACACGTCTCCTCCATCAGTCTACAACACAAACTCTTGTGTCAGTGTTTCACAACGTTTTTGCTTTTCAATGGCAGATATTAGGGGAATGTAATATTGACATTTTTAAAGACGGAAGTAAATTTAGAAATAAACTTTTGATAAATGGTGGTGGGCTGTGTTGGCTGATAAAGTCTGTGCCATGTTCTTCTGTCCTATTTGCCTTTTGGACACGGCTCTGAAAGGGTTTGTTCCCATCATGGATCATAGACCTGTCAGACGAGGAAGGAAGAAGGGTGGATGCGGTTGAGGTTCTGTCCAGAAAACTTTTTTTTACCTGCATCCTCATGCTGCTGAAAGATGTTTCCTCCTCCACACCAAGGCTGAAACTGGTAGTGGAGGCCCAGAAACGTCCTAGTAATATGGGAAACTTCTACTGATTGTCACGAGGTCAGAACTACGTGCAGACTTGTTGTCACCTGTGGCGGTGTTGGGTGATGTCGTAATGTGTAACTGCAGCATTTTTTTTTTACCAACACCATGTAACGTAAGTGTAAGAAAAATTATCTCGTTCACTAACGTTACTTAGGAGAACCACGCTCATGGCAGGTGAAGATTTTAGCCGACTTTTTATTACCCAGGCAAACAGTTCAGAAGAGTTTAAAAACGTCAAAACAGTTCAGTCTTGGTGGAAATGTCATACTGCTTCGGTGTCCTTCTGACGACATCCTTATGGCAGATTCAACATCTCAGCCGGGTGGGTTAGGATACATGTAAAAAATAAATTAATAAAAATTTAATAAAAAAATAACATAAAAACAACAATGATTATAAGTAGCATAATGATTAAAACGTAAAACCAAAAAATGAATGAAAAAGTGAACATAAAAGGAAAATACGTCATAATAAAACACAACAAAGCACTGCAGTTATCATCATGCACATTTTCATCATCATCATCATCATCATCTCAGTGTTACTCCTTCCTCAGGAGTTTAGAACCAGGAGAATCAAAGTGGGTTCACTCATGCTGAAACAGTCTTTTTTTTATTTTAACTTGTTTTACATTGCTTCTTCATAATCAGATCAAGTAAGCTCGTATTGTTCTTAGTATAGGGGGTCAACAGTCTTAATGGTAAATGATACCAGGGTCAGGAGGTCCGTCAACATCAGAGGCAACATGTTATTTATCTTTAGGAAGCCAATGCCCAGACTGCACCAGTTAATCCCTAGAGTCCAAAAGATTTGTCACCTGAACTTAAAAGTCACAGTACCAAATTACTCAGGAAAGTCCAAGATGCTATTTTATTCATAGCTGTTTTAGTGGCAAAGAAAAGGGGTCGTTTTTCATAAAAGATGGTCGTAATGTGTTGGCTTTTGTGTGAGCTTCATATATTGGTGGTTTTATCTTCTTCTACAGTTTAATGACGAATCACTGCCTGAAGGGTAAAATGGGAGGTTATTGTGTAAGTTATTACCTCTACCTGCCAAAAACAGACTTCCTGTATAGAGAATATTCACACTAATACATCCTGGAATTATATTCATTCAACCTTTATTTATACAGATGAATCACACTGAGCTTCGAAAACTAACCTTGCTCAAAAACAGCAAGACTAATAAGACAAGACCAATAAGAACAAGACCAATAAGATCAAGACCAATAAGATCAAGTAATAAGAACAAGACCAGTAAGAAATTCAAGACGAATAAAAACAAGGCCAAGAACAAAAATTACATTAACAATGGGCCTCATGCACGAACCGTTCGTACGCACAGATTTTTTCTTAAACTGTGCGTACGAGTGATTTAGGATCATTTGTGGCATTCAACAATGTTTTCGTATCCTACGATTTTTTTCAGATACGAACAAAATTTACGAGTGGTCCGGACCTGTCGTATATTTTACGAGCAGTCGGTCTGCTGTCATCCAGACGGAATTTCTCCACTAATAACTTCATATTTCGTTATTTAGAAAATATTTAGAGTTTAAAAAAGTCACGCACCACAATTGTTTTTGACAATAGGTTCTGTTTGAAGTCGAATTATAATTTTAAATGTAATAATGACTAACGGATTAAAGTATTTAAATTAAAATCAATTTGTTATCAATGCCGTTTTCTAACACTACAATATTAATATGAAGATCTCAAACTGAAACCAACTTAAATTATGAATTAATTTAAGTTTAATTTGTCTCGGTAACGCAGACTTCGGTAACGCAGACTTTACATTGACCTCCTCCTGTCGCAGTCATAGATCTCAGATAGCTCAATGAGAAGAGCGTTGCGTCGCAGTTCCGAACCTTATGGGTTCAATTCCCACATGGGACAACGTTTTTTTTTCTCCTTTTAATTCATTCCAGATTTAAAAAACACAAGAAAACTATTTACAATACAACAAGAAATGAAGCATAAAGTCTTTTTAATCTGGAATGAATAAATAATCTAAAGAAAGAAGGGAAAAAAAATAGTCATACCTTGTGGGAATCGAACCCACGAGGTCTCGATAAGGTTAGGAGCACCTAACGGCGCACTGCTTTACCCAGTGAGCCACCAGGACGCGTGCATATTTTAAGGTCCACATTTATTATAAACATACATTCTTTGGCTTTAGTTGGTCATTTACTCCCATGAGTGATGCTGCTAATAAGGACAGATTTTCTTTTCTCGATCAAGGAGAGCAGAACTTCAATCTCCGCACCTGTACAGTTCTTCTTTTTATTTTTCGCTGTCATTTTATGAACGGACCGTCCTGCTGTCAGAGGCAGGAAACGTAGCCTTATATGGTGTTTTGAGGGGTGGGAATTATGTAAATAACCTCTTCGCGTGCACGCGCAGGTTGATAGAACAGGTGGGATTCATCATGTTTGCGCAGCCATTTACACACTTTTCCTGAGGATAGAAGAGTTTGTTGAATCTGACGTGGCATCTTCGTACGAACGCTTCGTACGAACAAAAGTAGGAGAAATTTAGGATAAAAATACGAACATGTTCGTGCATGAGGCCCAATGTATTATTTTATTATTAGAATATAGAGCACTTGTAATAAGCATTGGCTATGATTTTACATCCATCTAAAGTGATTTCTACAATATAGGATTAATTCAAAACACAATTATTTTAGGTTTGTTTGGAATTTTTTACCTTTTTATATTGTTAAGTTGGGGGGAAAATTGTCTGACAAAGGTTAAGGTGGCATGTGAGTGACATCTGTAAATTTATCTTGTTACATAGAAATAATGCTTCCATTATCAGGGGTTAATAATATGACGCTCACAGGACTACAGTAAGACCTGCACAGGAAAACTGCTTCTTCTAAACATTCAACTGAAGAATTAAACAAAAGGTTTGTTAAAATATGGTATCAATAAACTGCTTTTGTAAGAGCAATGATACAGTTTCTTTTGCATCACATCCCTCCAGTAAAACTGATCTTAAGTAAAATAATTTTAGCTGTTTGTTTAATTTAAGATATTTGACACAACAAAAGGCAGGTGCCTCAGACTGAACACTGGGTTATCTGTAGCCATTTACGCATTGGCCAGCCCTCAATGGCCCGGGGCTCCCCTGGGTGGCCACCCGCGTTCATTACGCATTTGCCGCAGAGCCGCCTTGAAGTGGGTGGGCAGTTCTCTGGAAGTGGGTGGGGTGCTCTCTTCACGTGGGTGGAGTGTTCGTGTTTTAAGAGAGGAGACTCGGCAAAAAAAAAATTGTTAGCTGGATATATATATATATTAGTGTTTCTGCGTTTAATTTTTGTTAATAACTGATCACAAATCAGCTTATGTTACAACGTAAATTCTTTATTCACATTTTCTTTTAAATAAAAAGGAGTTTGTTTGGTTAACAAACTCCTTTTTATTTACTCCAATAAAAAAATAAAAAAATAAATAACTTTGTCCCAGGCGGGAAGCGAACCCACTTCTCCCGGTCAAAACGACAATGCATTAACTCGTTGAGCTATTCGGGCAGACTGAATTTTCAGGTGTCCAACTTCCCCATATAGGAATCACTCCTCCTGACATTTTAGCTGCACGTAAAAGTTAGAGATTATTCGTTATATTTTAAAACCCTGGCTGCGCGCAACAGTTAGACAATATTAGTTATTGTTTAATGCTGTTTAATGACATTCAGGTCGCGCTGAAAGGCGGAAATGGGTGTGCGCTTCGTGTTATTTACGTTGTAACATAAGCTGATTTGTGATCAGTTATTAACAAAAATTTAACTCAGAAACACTAATTCAGCTAACAATTGTTTTAGGGGTTTCTCGTTTCTGTAGTTAAATTTGAATGAAATTCAACCCTCGCGCTGAGGTTGTTTGAATGAGTCCCGCCCCTGCTGCAAACAACGAATCAAATGAGAGCAGTACATGACGTGAAACTAGCTCTGTCGGGCTCGGCCCGATAAGAACCACGGTGAAGATGGTTCCAGAACAAGGGTGGATCCCGGGCGGAAAAGGTAAATGCGAAGACGCCGAACCCGGGTTAGAAGCTGGGAGAGCCGGGGAGGGCCGGCCAATGCGTAAACGGCTTGTGGAAATTAGTCTCTGTTACAGCTCAGACATGTCTTAAAATGGCCTGTTAATATAAATCAACTTCTTTAAAAAGAAATTGATTGTTTTTCAGCAGCATAATTTAAACAGTAACATGACTTTGTAAAATGACATAATGTGTATTTTTTTAGTTAGAAATTAGAAAGAGTTAGTCATTTTGTACTGTTGGTTGAAGATTGTTATTGTTTAATCTGATTGTTCGTAAAAAGGGGCAGATATAATAAGATTTATTCTTCTTTCTGATACCTTTCATTTTTTTATATTTTGTACATTATCATTTATGGGATTGTCTTGTATTGTGTTACTTTTCAAAAAAAATGAACAAATTTAATAAACATAAACATAAACATAAACTTTGACTGAAGCCTGATGAAATCTGAGGAATCCTTTGGTTGGATGAGTAGGTTTGGGCTAGACACAGTGAAACGCAGAGACAGAAGTATAATGGTATGGGCTCACATAAAGCAAATAGTGTTGGACAAGATGATTCTCTAGAAAGTCAACAGAAGTGGAATATTCCAGCATGATAATAATCTAAAACACGAGACCAAAGTCACCCAAGAATTCCTAATGAACAGAAAGAATCTCAACTATGACCTGGTCAACTACGGTATGCTGCTTGACTTGAATCAAACACAAACTCTCCAGCAACAAGCCACTGGAAAATTCTCAAATTATGTTTTAAGATTGTTTTTGTTTCCCCCCTGCAGTGTAGGTCAGTCCCATCATTACAAACATGGGCTACCAACCAGTCTTACTGCCCAGACATTTTACTACCTTCATCTGGACCCATGGATGAATAAAAATAATTAGTCTGCCATGTTTTTTTGTTTTTGTGCTTGCAGGACTTTGGCCATTTGTAGTTAGATGTGTGTGTGTGTATACAGTAGTATATCAAGGTGGCTCTCTTCCTGCATCTGGAGGTGTACATGTCTGTGATGGTGAGAAGACTGACTCCAACATCTTCTGTGCAGCCTTCACCACTCTCTGTAAAGCTTTTCTTTCTGCAGCTGTGCAGC
>JBBPBX010035445.1:0-18400 GCA_038048925.1 Garcialebias charrua
CACCCTTTGAAGCTTCACTTGGATATTTGCTTCCTCTGTTTCCCAGTCAGGAGACGGATATATTGGTGCCATCAGTGCAGTACCATTTTTGTCGCTGCCGGCGGGTCTGGCGGCAAGCAAAGGTAGCACTACTCTGCACGGCCGACCAAAATAAGAGGTTCACAGACCGCCACCGATCTTCCGCATCTTCCTATCAGGTGGGTCAGAGAGTTTGGCTTTCCACCAGGGACATCACCCTGAGGGACACCCACAGGAAGTTGGTACCTCGATTCATTGGCCCGTTTACTGTACTCAGGATCATCAACCCCTCTGTATTACGTCTTCGGCTACCCAATTCCATGAAAATTCATCCAACGTTTCATGTGTCCCAAATCAAGCCCGTTTCAGAGAGTCCATTGTGCCCACCTACCAACCTCCATTCACCCACCCGACTCATCAACCATCATCCAACATTCACCGTGCGAAACATTCTGGATGTGCGACGTCGTGGGAGAGGTTTCCAGTACCTCGTGGACTGGGAGGGGTACGGTCCTGAGGAGCGGTCCTGGATTCCCTGCTCCTTCATACTGGACCCCAGTCTGATCACCGCCTTCTTCAGGGACCACCCGGTGAAGTTCTTCAGGTCGCCTGGGGGCGACCCTTGAAGGGGGGGGGGGGGTACTGTAAGTGTAGCACTTGCTACAGTTCCAAGATGGCCGCCAACTTCTCCAGCTGACGGTCATCCACCTGACGAGCTCCACCTATACTTAAGGCTGCAGTCAAGTCCTACTCTTCGCTGGAGCATTGATTCCAACTCATGGTATTTATGCTTCTGGCCAGTCTTGTGAGTTTTTTGAGAAACACTTACCTTGTCTCTGTTGTGTCTTCAGTCTTCATGTTCATCTTAGTCCTGTCGAGGTTCTCCTGGGTCCAGCTCTTCGTTCATTGTGCCTTGCCCTCCAGCCACTTGCCTGCCTTGTTCGCCCTCTGGGATTCACTACAAGAACCTAAGGATTTCTCTATGATGTCCATCCTCCTACTCCATCTGTAAGGAAAACAATAATAATAATAATAATAATAATAATAATAATAATAATAATAATAATGAACTCAATTTATAAACGCACTTTTCATTAATGAAAATCTCAAACAAACAAAATCAATTATCTTGGAAAGCTTTCTGGTCAAGCCCTTCTGACAATCTGCTTCCTCTCTCCAGGATTTCCAGAGGACACCTGTTCATATGTAAATTAAACCTCACTGTAAATAATAAACACTGTTGCTTTGTACCTCTCCGCCTTGTGTCGTTCTGGGTCTCATTCTCAACTGGGTTCCCCAGGATCGTAACACAAGGGAGGTCTGGGCCTGAAGGCAGCCTAACATACAAGTTAAATGAGAAAGCTAACTGACTTAAATCATAAGCGTTAAAAATTTAGTATGAGGAATATGAGGGCCAGAGGGGTATACTGTATATGGGTATATGGATGGGTACATTCTGGCATGGATGAGTATAGTCTGTCCTATGCTATTTTGTTCAGTTTGGCCTAGGACAGTTCATCCTACCAGGTATACTCTGGCCTGGGCCAAATTTGACCTGGGTTTAATTTGAGCAGGTGGTAATTTGCCTGTTACATTGGAAGACCTCTTGGTCAATTATGTGAAGTCCTTTAAAGTCGGAACAATACATTACCTTTAAATATCCAAATACATTTTGTTAAAAGACAAAATTGTTATAATAATTATGCCCCTCCCTGGGCTGCCACCTTACCGTGGTGGAGGGGTTTGAGTGTCCCAATGATCCTAGGAGCTATGCTGTCAGGGGCTTTATGCCCCTAGTAGGGTCACCCAAGGCAGACAGGTCCTAGGTGAGGGACGAGACAAAGCGCAGCCCACAAGACCCCTTATGATGAGTAATATAAATGGAAACAATGTTCCCTCGCCCGGACGCGGGTCACCGGGGCCCCACTCTGGAGCCAGGCCCGGAGGAGGGGCACGTTGGCGAGCGCCTGGTGGCCGGGCTTTCACCCATGGAGCTCGGCCGGGCACAGCCCGAAGAGGAGACGTGGGTCCCCCTTCCCATAGGCTCACCACCTGTGGGAGGGGCCAAAGGGGTCGGGTGCATTGTGGAATGGGTGGTGGCCGAGGGCGGGGACCCTGGCGGTCTGATCCTCGGCTACAGAAGCTGGCCATTGGGACATGGAATGTCACCTCTCTGGTGGGGAAGGAGCCTGAGCTAGTGTGTGAGGTTGAGAGGTTCCGGCTAGAAATAGTCGGACTCACCTCAACGCATGGCTCTGGCTCTGGAACCAGTTTCCTTGAGAGGGGTTGGACACTCTTCCACTCTGGAGTTGCCCCTGGTGAGAGGCGCCGAGCAGGAGTGGGCATACTTGTTGCCCCCCATCTCGGTGCCTGTACGTTGGGGTTCACCCCGGTGAACGAGAGGGTAGCCTCCCTTCGCCTACGTGTGGGGGGACGGGCTCTGACTGTTGTTTGTGCCTATGCGCCAAACGGCAGCGCAGATTACCC
This sequence comes from Garcialebias charrua, assembly GCA_038048925.1. Lineage (NCBI taxonomy): Eukaryota > Metazoa > Chordata > Actinopteri > Cyprinodontiformes > Rivulidae > Garcialebias > Garcialebias charrua. The sequence continues at coordinate 2,506 of JBBPBX010035445.1, forward strand.
ACCCTTTTTGGAGTCCTTGGAGGGGGTATTGGAGAGTGCACCTCCTGGGGACTCCCTTGTTCTACTGGGGGACTTCAACGCTCACGTGGGCAATGACAGTGAGACCTGGAGGGGTGTGGTTGGGAGGAACGGCCCCCCTGATCTGAACCCGAGTGGTGTTCTGTTATTGGACTTCTGTGCTCGTCATGGATTGTCCATAACGAACACCATGTTCAGGCATAAGGGTGTACATATGTGCTCTTGGCACCAGGACACCCTAGGTCGCAGTTCAATGATCGACTTTGTTGTCGTCTCATCTGATCTGCGGCCGCATGTCCTGGACACTCGGGTGAAGAGAGGGGCGGAGCTGTCAACTGACCACTACCTGGTGGTGAGTTGGCTCCGATGGTGGGGGAGGATGCCGGTCAGACCTGGCAGACCCAAACGTATTGTGAGGGTCTGCTGGGAACGTCTGGCAGAGTCTCCCGTAAGACGGAGCTTTAACTCCCACCTCCGGGAGAGCTTTGAACACGTTCCGAGGGAGGCGGGGGACATTGAGCCCGAGTGGGCCATGTTCCGCGCCTCTATTGTCGAGGCAGCTTATCAGAGTTGTGGCCGCAAGGTTGTTGGTGCCTGTCGTGGTGGCAACCCTCGAACCCGGTGGTGGACACCGGCGGTGAGGGATGCTGTCAAGCTGAAGAAGGAGTCCTATTGGGCCTTTTTGGCCTGTGGGACCCCGGAAGCAGCAGATAGGTACCGACAGTCCAAGCGGCATGCGGCTCGGGTGGTTGCTGAGGCAAAAACTCGGGCGTGGGAGGAGTTCGGAGAGGCCATGGAGAATGACTTCCGTACGGCTTCGAGGCGATTCTGGTCCACCATCCGGCGTCTCAGGGGGGGAAAGCGGTACGCGACCAACACCATTTATGGTGGGGATGGCGTGCTGTTGACCTCAACTCGGGATGTTGTGAGTCGGTGGGCGGAATACTTCGAAGACCTCCTCAATCCTACTGGCACGTCTTCCACTGAGGAAGCGGAGCCTGGGGACTTTGGGTCGGGCTCTCCAATCTCTGGTGCTGAGGTCGCCGAGGTGGTTAAAAAGCTCCGCGGTGGCAAGGCTCCGGGGGTGGATGAGATTCGTCCTGAGTTCCTTAGGGCTCTGGATGTTGTGGGGTTGTGTTGGCTTACGCGACTCTGCAATATCGCGTGGACATCGGGGGCAGTTCCCTTGGATTGGCAGACTGGGGTGGTGGTTCCCCTATTCAAAAAGGGGGACCGTAGGGTGTGTTCCAACTATAGGGGGATCACACTCTTATGCCTCTTTTCCACCGCTCGGCTCGGCTCGGGTTGGATCGGCTCAGGTCGGCTCAGTTCGGGTCGGGTCACATCTATGTTCTGTTTCCACAGCTTTTTTGTACCCCTTCTGTGGGCGGGGTCCAGAATCCTACTCGTCTTACCACATGGTGGCAGTAGTGTTCCTCAAGCTATTTACTACAGTACTAGCCACCACTAGAAGAAGAACACAATAAAGACTTTGTTTCACATATTATCAATTCTATCAAAAACCACAAAGCTGATATTTTTCAAAAAAATCTAGTGTGATCACAACATGTTCATATACGAAATGTATCCTGTTGGAGTTATTTGAAATAAAATTCAATGTTTTATAGACATAAATGTGTCAACCTACGTCCATTATTTTCTACTTTGTTTCACATATTATCAATTCTATCAAAAACCACAAAGCTGATATTTTTCAAAAAAATCTAGTGTGATCACATCATGTTCATATACGAAATGTATCCTGTTGGAGTTATTTGAAATAAAATTCAATGTTTTATAGACATAAATGTGTCAACCTACGTCCATTATTTTCTACTTTGTTTCACATATTATCAATTCTATCAAAAACCACAAAGCTGATATTTTTCAAAAAAATCTAGTGTGATCACATCATGTTCATATACGAAATGTATCCTGTTGGAGTTATTTGAAATAAAATTCAATGTTTTATAGACATAAATGTGTCAACCTACGTCCATTATTTTCTACTTTGTTTCACATATTATCAATTCTATCAAAAACCACAAAGCTGATATTTTTCAAAAAAATCTAGTGTGATCACAACATATTCATACACGAAATGTATCCTGTTGGAGTTATTTGAAATAAAATTCGAATTTTTATAATTTATTTTCGTTGTGCAAACACAGGTTTTGGAAAAAGTCAAAGCGAAACTACTTTAAATGCAGCACATTTGACCATACGTGACAATATTAAAGCGTGGTTAAGCTCAGGAGCCCTCGTACTATTAAAGTCAGCTATGAAATATATTTTATATCTGTTCATTGAGCTACATTTAAAGACATAAAGCCGCCCGCGCGCCGCGTGTTACTCGTGGCGAAACTACTTTTTAAAATCGTGCAGTTTTGAGCAGTACGTGATTTTATTAAGGACACGTTCAGCTGAAGACCCATCTTTGCTATAAATTTAAAAAATAACAATTGTTTTTACCGTGTTATTCATGTAAAAGTCCTGCCGTGGTAGCTTCCCTCGCTTCCGTAAAAACAGCTCTCGTCTCCTCCTCCCTCCTTCCGGAGCGGGTGAGCTCGCTTCAGTACACCTCTGAAAGCAGCCCGAAAATCTCAGGAAATCTCGCGCGGCTCCGCTCGGAATAGCCGGTGGGAAAGGATGAAAGGGGGTCTCTGCGACGCACATATGACGTAACATCCGACCCGAGCCGACCGGTGGAAAAGGGGCATTAAGCCTCCCTGGTAAGGTCTATTCAGGGGTTCTGGAGAGGAGGGTCCGTCGGATAGTCGAACCTCGGATTCAGGAGGAGCAGTGTGGTTTTCGTCCTGGTCGTGGAACACTAGACCAGCTCTACACCCTCAACAGGGTCCTGGAGGGTGCGTGGGAGTTTGCCCAACCAGTTTACATGTGCTTTGTAGACTTGGAAAAGGCATTCGACCGCGTCCCTCGGGGGGTTCTGTGGCGGGTACTCCGGGAGTATGGGGTACCAGGCCCATTGATATGGGCTGTTAGGTCCCTGTACGACCGGTGTCAGAGCTTGGTCCGCATTGCCGGCAGTAAGTCAGGCTCGTTTCCGGTGAGAGTTGGACTCCGCCAAGGTTGCCCTTTGTCACCGATTCTGTTTATAACTTTTATGGACAGAATTTCTAGGCGCAGCCAAGGTGTTGAGAGGATCCGTTTTGGTGGCCTTAGAATCGCTTCTCTGTTTTTTGCAGATGATGTGGTCCTATTGGCTTCATCAGCTCGTGATCTACAGCTTTCACTGGAGCGGTTTGCAGCTGAATGCGATGCGGCCGGGATGAGGATCAGTTCCTCCAAATCCGAGGCCATGGTCTTGAGCCGGAAAAGGGTAGCGTGCCCTCTCCGGGTCGGGGAGGAGGTCCTGCCCCAAGTGGAGGAGTTTAAGTATCTCGGGATCTTGTTCACGAATGAGGGAAAACTGGAGCGTGAGATCGATAGGCGGATAGGTGCAGCGTCCGCAGTGAAGCGGGCGCTGTACCGGTCTGTCGTGGTGAAGAGAGAGCTGAGTCAAAAGGCAAAGCTCTCAATTTACCGATCGATCTACGTTCCCACCCTCATCTATGGTCATGAGCTTTGGGTTATGACCGAAAGAACAAGATCTCGGATACAAGCGGCTGAAATGAGTTTTCTCCGCAGGGTGGCTGGACTCTCCCTTAGAGATAGGGTGAGAAGCTCAGTCATCCGGGAGGGACTCGGAGTAGAGCCGCTGCTTCTCCACATCGAGAGGAGCCAGTTGAGGTGGCTCGGGCATCTGGTTAGGATGCCTCCTGGACGCCTCCCTGGTGAGGTGTTCCGGGCATGTCCCACCGGGAGGAGACCCAGAGGAAGACCCAGGATACGCTGGAGGGACTATGTTTCTCGGCTGGCCTGGGAACGCCTTGGGATTCCCCCAGAGGAGCTGCTCCAAGTGGCTGGGGAGAGGGAAGTCTGGGCCTCCCTACTTAGGCTGCTACCCCCGCGACCCGACCCCGGATAAGCGGAAGAAAATGGATGGATGGATGGATGGATGGATGGATGGACAAAATTGTTATAATCTTAAGGGGACAGAGATATTTGTAAAACCAAAATACAGAACTAGTTTGAAGGGCCGGTCTACCTCAATCCAGGGAACTGGATTATGGAATGGTTTGGAGAATGAAGTTAAAAATGCCAAGTCAATGTGTACATTTAAGAAAATTATCAAAACTTAATTGTAAAAAAATTATATGAATTAGTTTATTGTGTATTGTAGAATATAAAGTTTAGAAAGAGTTACAGTATTTTTCGTAGTATAGGTCGCACCGGAGTATAGGTCGCATTGTCCAATTATTACCAATAGATTGGAAAAATCCCTAGATAGGTTGCACCGGAGTATAGGTCGCACCTATGTTTAGCTCTGCTGCAAATGTCTGCCACAGGAGCGCACAGCAAGACATTTAAGAAGATTAACACTTAAAAACAATAATTTGTTTGATGAAAATTATAGCAAATATGTGTCTGAGCTGAACTTTTCCTTAATAAATGAACGTAATAGACCTTTTACCAGTTGACGTCATCGCGCATGCGCACTCGCATTTTTCGAGAATCAACCGGAAGCTAGGGCACGCAACTGGAGTGTGTTCATTACTGCCAACGGTCGCTGTGGGGAAATATGACTTTTATTGTGTTTATAATTGTTCCAGGCACCGTAAACGAGTAAAAGAAAAAGGTGAGACTTGTTCGTTTTACAACGTCCCTCTAGGAAAGTCGAGTAAAGCGACTAAAAGAAGGAAGATGTGGAGGAAACCGGTAGCACCGGTACCGGCCGGTACCGGCAGGATTTCACCCCAGCACGAAGCATCAACGTGTGTAATCAGCATTTTTTATCTGGCATGGACATTAATGATCCAAGCTCCGTGGATTACGTTCCTACATTACATCTTGGATATGGGAAACAGACAAAACAGAAAACAACCTGGATCCCGCAGCAGAATGCTACTGGACAGCTGCTAAGCTAGCAGCAGCTAGCTAGTTCTACAAGACCTCGTTGTTCCTCGGTCCGCTGCCTGTGTTGAAGTTTCAACCTGTTTCAACCTGCGACATGCAAAGAGATTCTTCCTTCAACCCCACTGAAGAACAGGTGAGTGAAATGTCAAAACGTGCAGCTCGTAAAAATGAACAGACCTGTTCATACAGCACTGTTAGCTGTTATCATTTGAAGTCTTTCTGCATTGAAAAAATATACAGTATAGTTTCCACAAGACAAACATGTTTTATTAACATTATTTGAGGTCTAACAGCACTGCATCTTTGAAAACATTTCAGCCTTATTCGCCGTTTTCGCACAGTTTTGCTGGGAGTTTCGGTGAAATGCTGTCACAGAAAAAAAAGCAATCCTGTAATCAATAGCATACAGTTTCCTCATCTTGTATCCGCGGCACAATGTTCAGGCATTTTGACCAGTGGTTGTTCAATATTTTAAGAAAACAAGCTTCTAAATTACAACTCTCTTATCATTACGAAGCTCCTCGACCCCTTCCCGAGCCCCTGCATCCGGTTAGGGCTTTTTGCCGTCCAATCAGAACGCTCGTTTCAGGCGAGCTTTGCGTGATGACGTCAACTGGTAAAAGGTCTATTGTGAAATGAGATGGATTTAAAAATTTGTTTCGCCGAAAGTGATAAAAAGCCATATATAGGTTGCACCTGAGTATAGGTCGCAGGTCATGAAAAAATGATAAAAAAGGTGCAACCTATACTCTGAAAAATATGGTATTAATTTTGTCTGTTACTGAAGATTATTTTTGATTGAACTAATTGTTTGAAAAAAGGGGCAGATACAATAAGAATTTTTCTTCCTTCTGCTACCTTTCATTTGTTTACATTTTGTTAGTTATTGTTTATGGGATTGTTTTGTATTGTATTTAAAAAATGAACAAATGTTATAAATAAATAAATAAATAAATAAAGTAATTTGAATAGCAGCTAAAATTCATTCAACCTTTATTTATACAGGCTAGCCTCGTTGAGTCACGGGGACTCATTTACAAGAGGGACCTGTCTCACTCACACCAAACAACCATCCACTCTCACACTCACACCTAGGGTCAATTTAGAGTCACCAATCAGCCTAACAAGCATGTTTTTTGGTCTGTGGGAGGAAACCGGAGTACCCGGAGGAAACCCACGCATGCACGGGGAGAACATGCAAACTCCACCCAGAAAGGCCCCGGACCGGGATTTGAACCGGCAACCTTCTCGCTGAGAGGCAGCAGCTCTACCAGTTGTGCCACCGTGCTGCCCCAAAATATTTCACTCAAACACCTAATATTAATTCAAGAAGTCACCTCATGTTTTTCCGTAGACAGGCGTGATGTAAAGGTGCCTGTGTGTGGTGTATCAATAGACTTATGTCACCAATTTAAAATGTTTTTGGGAATAACAATGTTAATGCAGCCTTTTATTTGAACTGCATCAAACTAGACAGAAAAAATGTTTGTTAGGACAATAAAATATTTTAATGAAAAAAATGTTGATGCTATTTTTTTTTCAGATCTTTGCACAAACGTGATGTATTAAAATGCATCAAACTGAACAATACAATAGTGTTTGTGTCAACAGGAATACATCTAACAATTTAACAAGTGTGGCTTTAAATTCATTTAAAATTTAAATTTAAACTCGGCCTCCAGCCTGAAAACGCAGTGCAATGCAATAGGTGAAGGGCAAATGAAGGTGAAAGGAGGGGAATGGGTGAAACACCTAAAATTGACAGTACTTTTTAAACCTTTGTAGCTTGTCTCATAATGATGTAAATAATCAACCAATGATTATTATAGAATGTGTTAGAAAAATGCACCGTTCATTATTTGTGAATGTGGGATATTGGGAACATACAAATCCATTATTTTTTTAATCAAATATACTGACATTCTAGGACCTTGTAAAATTCAAAACTATAGAATTTATGTTCAAAGTAAGAAACTGTCAACTTCCACACAATATTAAAAAAATGTTTTGTGACAGAGCAGGGTTATAATTTAAGAGGATCGGACAATTTAAAAACCAATATATCAGAACAACCAAAAAGAGTTTTTGTATATCAGTGTGTGGAGCAGATCTATGAAATGGATTAAAAGATGTTTTCAAACATAGTACAAATATAAGCCAGCTTATAAAAAACACTATAAAAATGAGCAAATTGAAAAATATGTTGTCACAAAGACCAAAAATGCTATTGTTGATGTTAATAATGTATAAATAATTGTACATTCAACGATGAGAATGAGGTTTAAGCATAATTTAATGTGAGAGTATTATAAGGGTTATTTGGTGTGGGGAGACTAAAATTATTGTATATTGATGTGTATGACAAGGGCAGGAAATCATAAGATCTTTATCTTCTACCTGCTCCATTTCGAACAAATTGTGTAAAACTGCATGTCAATTGGCATGACTGTTATTATTATTTTTTCTCTTTCTTTGTTTTTACTTTTATTGTCTGTTCGAAATAACTAAATAAATAAATAAATAAATAAATAAATAAACAAAATAATTGTGATGTCTGTTTTCATATTACATTGTTTGCAATCTAAGACCTTGTCCACATGAAAACATAGTTTTGCTTAAACAACATTTGTATTTGTTGTTTCCAAAAATATCTCCATCAACACAGCATTGTATTGAAATATATCTTCATTCACAGGAAAACACTTAAAATAATCCATATCGCTGTCGTAACTAATCCAGGGCTATAGGTAATGTTGCCACAAAAGAACGTTCGAAACAGAAAACGGTGTGAAGCATGCACATAAGGTTTGCATGATGGGTGAGAAATGTAAACACAAGAAGAAGACAAAAATGGAAAATTCAATTGTATGAAGCAAATCTGGCAGTATTATGTTGTTGTTATGTCTGATGCACTTCGGGTTGTGGGTTAAGCTACAGGTGGGACTGCCTTGGGCAGCTGTGGCTGAGTGGATAGAGCAGTTGTCCTCCAATGCAAGAGTTGAGGGTTTGATTACACCACATGCCGAAGTGTCCCTGGCAAAGACACTGAACCCCTTCATTGCCTCCGATGTGCATCCCATTGGTGTATGAATGTGATAAAACACTGATTAGTCTTTGTGTAGATATAGTAGAGTGTTGTATGAATGGGTAAATGAAGACACAGATTGTAGCGTAAAGAGCTTTGAGTATCTCAATAAGACAGAAAGGAGCTATATATACAGGTAGTCCCCGACTTACAACGAATTTCCGTTCCTATGCGCCATCATAAACCAAATTTTGACTTAAGTCCTAACATACGTACAAACTGCACCTTATACAGTACAATACTGCATTTTACCAAGCACTTAGCCTATCCTAACACAGTACCCTACATAATTATCAAAAAACACATACATTTGGAGCCATAATGAAGGAAAAAAAGAGTTAATTTCCTACTGGGAGCTGGTGAAGAATTCCTCAGTCTGTTAGCATGATAGCTCGTTGCTCCTCCAAGATCTGAGGCTGCCTGTACTTTTCCACTGCTTCGCGTGGTCCAGAGCGTTTACAATAAGGTCTGTTAGCTCGTTGCTCCTCCGCTGTTTCTGCCGTCAAGTTCTGATTCTGCCGTCAAACCGGAAGTAAAACCAGAACTCGGCTTTTCAAAATTAAAATTTCAAAATAATATATATATTTTTATGGGAGGTGCGTCGTAACCGCGAAACGTCGTAAGTCGAGGACGTCGTAACCCGAGGACTACCTGTACAGTCGGAGGGTCGGAGGGGGGAGGGAGCAGAGGGGTGAACAGACGTGGATCAGGCCCCGGCCCCGCCCCGGCCAGTCACCTACATCACTAACATTGCTGCTGCTTGTTAATGTACATTTAACATAAAAATAATTATAGTTACGATGAAAACAATCATTAAAAAACGCAATACAAAAACCGGTCGATTTCTGTATCCCCCCCTACTAAAAATGGACTATTCCATCTTGACATCTTCCGGGTCAGAGGTGAACTGGGTGCTAACGATTATGCTAGCTGGTTGCGCTGGGTCTTTTCATAAATCCGCAGAGAACCCCGCTGTTTCAAGCCAAATTAACGCGGCCGGAGGATTCTATTGTGTGTTTTGTGTCCACCACGCGACGGTGAGTCGTTAGTTTTATGTATTTGGGTTGCTTTTTATGTATAAATGCGGTGGCGAGACGCCCGTGTATTTGAGATTTAAAAGTGGTGTTAGGGATTAAAGATCATTCTCTTTTTTGTTAATTTCGTGGCCGAATAGAATATATGTACGTAAAGTATTAAATAAATCCTTTGATTTTTGTAATTTCATCCTTTTAGGATAATTTTAGTTACTTTTCATTAAATCTGTTGACTATAGAATTTTGGAATTGGTTTAATTTATTTTTCGGTTGCGCAACAAAAAATAAATTACTATTTGTTTTTTGAAACAATATTGAAGTAAATTAAGCTTAATTGACTCTTATATGAATTAAACTTGGATATAACTTGGAAGTGCACTTTAAAACTTGACCTGTACTGTTGATGTGGTCTTTGAATTGAAGTTATAATAATAATAATAATAATAAACTTTATTTGTATAGCACCTTCCTACAATTCCTTGTATTGACCAAGGTGCTTAACAGGACAGAAAATATAAAAACCGGTACAATAAATCGGTGAATGGAAATAAAAATGCTACATACTAAAATAAATACTAAAGTTATAAGTTACACACTGAAAGCTTTTTTGAACATCATAAATGATTGGAGTCTGAGGCAGAAATTATTTAAAAAATAAAATAAAAATGTCAGCTTCCTTCCAAACCAATGAGTTCAAAATAAAATAAAATAAAAATAAAATACAGGTATGAATGAAAATAAATTATTTAAAGCTCTTATGCTGATGAAGACACATCTAGTGGTCAAATGGAGTACCCATAATGCATTGCAGGTGTTTCAGTTTTCCAGAAAACAGTTAAAATAACTTTATCGATGCATTTTTAATGAAAAATCTACAATAAACAAACAAAAAAAAGACAAAGAAACAGCATTCCTCAAGTCAACACATTAAAGAAATTTACATTTTTGGACCTTGAGCGAAAGTTGTATGTTAGGAGATGACATCTTGGGCGAATCGGTGTTAAGAGGTAGGAAAAGGTGTATTCATGCACCAATAGGTGGCAGTGTAGTGCAAATATTGCATAACATGCTGGCTAGCAAATGTTGAATATAAATAGCGGTTTAAATTAGCTTCCCCTAATTTTCATAAGACATTTGTGCTTTTGAAATTGTGGACCTAAAAAAATTAATAAGTGTTTTAAAAATTGTGGAACTAATGTTTTGATTAGCGTTGCCCACCATTGGTTTCTGAGTTTAATTTTTGTTAATAACTGATTACAAATCAGCTTATGTTAGAACGTAAATAACACGAAGCGCGCACCCATTTCCGCCTTTCAGCGCGAGCAGAATGTCATTAAAATATAACTAATATTGTCTAACTCTTGCACGCAGCGAGGATTTTAAAATATAACTAATAATCTCTAACTCCTATGCGTAGCAAAGATGTTACGAGGGGTGATTCCTTTATAGGTAAAGTGGACTCCTTAAAAACTAATCTGTTGCCGTGGCTCAGAGGGAGTGCGACTAAACCCCTGTGGATCGGTAACTCCTTCCAAAATCTCCCTGAAAATGGGCGTGTCGAGAGACAAGGAGGGGTGGAGGTAGAGTTGTGCTTTTGTTCACGCCTCCACCTGCAACAACCTAAAACAAATTAAACCTCTAGCCAACAACATACACCAAGCAACAACAAAGAATAAACATGTAGATGTATTTATCTATTCCACCCATTCCATCCAAAACCAAAGGCCTAAAAAAATGAAAATGAAAAGAAAAATAAAACCGCTTGTCAGGAGTGAAATGCAGCACTTCCATATAAGGTATGCACTTCTCATCTCTGCAGGGGATTGGCTCTGCTTGAACCACCTGTGTGACATCAGAGTGTACAAGACACATCAGAGTGAACAGTCCTGACCAATATGAAAATTAAGGTGCAATAACCTCTGTTCAACCCAAAGGACTACCGTAAACACAGTTTTAGACCAAATATTGCCAAATATTGCCAATTTACACAGATATGCACAATTATGTGAAAATAAACACAGCCATAGTGCTAGATAATATTTTAAACACATTCTAGGGAGTTTATCAGCTAAAAAAAGTTAATTTTGGGTTTAGTCGCACTTTAAGCTCTACATTTTAACTTGACCCGGGGAAACGGGTTCGCTTCCCACCTGGTACAAAGTTATTTTATGTTTGTCTTTTATTGGAGTAAAAAAAAAAAGAAGGAGTTTGTTTGGTTAACACAAACTCTTTCTTTTTTTTACTCCAATAAAAGACAAACGTAAAATAACTTTGTACCAGGTGGGAAGCGAACCCGCTTCCCCGGGTCAAGATAAAATGTCAGAGTCAGAGTCAGAGAATCTTTATTGTCATTTGCACCGCATGTGGTACATGTGATGAAACGAGATTATGTACACAGGGTCCCAGTTACATTCAACAACAAAATGTAAGAGAAAAACAGTAATAACATCTAGGATTGACTAAGAAAAACATCAACTAGAAATACACTAAGCACTAATGTAATAGAAAAACAAAATCATTACAAACAGACAGCCGCACGAACATGAATCTATATGAGCAAATGGTCACAGATGAACACAGCAACAAGAAAACAGATCAGCATCAGCATGATGTGATATTTTGCAGTGATTATTCTTATTATTTATTTATTCATGAGTCTAACAGCCTCAGGGTAGAAGCTGTTCCTCAGTCTAGTGGTTCTACACTTAATGCTCCTCAACCTCCTTCCTGAGGGGAGTGGGGCAAAAAGTGTGTGTGCAGGGTGAGTGGGGTCTTTCATGATACAGGTGGCCTTCTTCCTGCATCTGGAGGTGTAAATGTCTGTGATAGTGGGGAGACTGACTCCGACAGACCTCTGTGCAGCCTTCACCACTCTCTGTAGAGCTTTTCTTTCTGCAGCTGTGCAGCCTCCATGCCACACGTTGATGCTGGAGCACAGGATGCTCTCCACTGCACACCTGTAGAAGGAGGTGAGGACCGGGCTACTCAGACCAGCTCGTCTCAGCCGTCTGAGGAAGTAGAGTCTCTGATGAGCTTTCAGGCTGGTGGTGTTGTTGGTCCTGCTGAGGTTATCATTCAAGTGTACACCCAAGCATTTGTAGCTGGAGACCACTTCCACTGCAGATCCACTTATGTTCACATGAATGTGAAGAAGACGAAGGAGATGATTGTGGACTTCAGAAGGAACAAACACACCCACACCCCACTGTATATAGGTGGATCTGCGGTGGAGGTGGTCTCCAGCTACAAATACCTGGGTGTACACTTGAATGATAACCTCAGCTGGAGCAATAACACCACCAGCCTGATCAAGAAAGGTCATCAGAGACTCTACTTCCTCAGACGGCTGAGACGAGCCGGTCTGAGAAGCCCAGTCCTCACCTCGTTCTACAGGTGTGCAGTGGAGAGCGTCCTGTGCTCCAGCATCAACGTGTGGCATGGAGGCTGCACAGTTGCAGAGAGAAAAGCTCTGCAGAGAGTGGTGAAGGCTGCACAGAAGTCTGTGGGAGTCAGTCTCCCCACCATCACAGACATTTACACCTCCAGATGCAGAAAAAGAGCCACCTGCATCATGAAAGACCTCACTCACCCAGCACACTCACTCTTTGCACCACTCCCTTCGGGACGGAGGTTGAGGAGCATCAAATGTAGAACCACTAGACTGAGAAACAGCTTCTACCCTGAGGCTGTCAGACTCATGAATAAATAAATAATAAGAATAAACACTGCAAAATGTCACATCATACTGATACTGTACTGATCTGTTTCTTGTTGCTGCGTTCATCTGTGACCATCTGTTTCTTGTTGCTGCGTTCATCTGTGACCATCTGCTCATGTTCGTGCTGCTGTTTATAATGATGTTTTTCTACTACATTAGGGCTTAGTGTATTACTAGCTGATGTGATGTCTCTCTTAGTTAATCCTAGATGTTATTATTGTATTTCTCTTGCATTTGTTGTTGGATGTAACTGGGACCCTGTGTACATAATCTCGTTTTCAACACATGTACTACATGCGGTGCAAATGACAATAAATTCTCTCTGACTCTGACTCTGACTCTCTGATGTTCAGTGGGGTGTGGGTGTGTTTGTTCCTTCTGAAGTCCACAATCATCTCCTTTGTCTTCTTCACATTTATGTGAAGGTTATTGTCCTTGCACCAGCTCTCCAGATGTTCCACCTCCTGCCTGTAGCTGGACTCATCATTGTTCGTGATGCAGCCCACCACAGCTGTATCATCTGCAAACTTTACAATATGACAGCCTGGATGGGTGGCTGCACAATCATGTGTGAGCAGAGTGAACAGAAGAGGGCTTAACACACATCCTTGAGGAGAGCCAGTGCTGAGGGTTATGGTGGAGGAGGAGAAGTTGTGGATCTTCACGGACTGAGGTCTGTTTGTTAAGAAGTCTACGACCCAGTTACAAATGGAGGGGCTTAGTCCAAGTGTAAATAGTTTGTCCATCAGGGTTTGGGGGATCATGGTGTAGAGCTTAAAGTCGAGCGCGATCCCTCTGAGCCACGGCAGCGGATTAGTTTTTAAGGAGTCCACTTTACCTGTAAAGGAATCACCCCTAGTAACATCTTTGTTACGCGTAGGAGTTAGAGATTATTAGTTATATTTTAAATCCTGGCTGCGCGCAAGAGTTAGACAATATTAGTTATATTTTAATGACATTCTGCTCGCGCTGAAAGGCGGAAATGGGTGCGCGCTTCGTGTTATTTACGTTCTAACATAAGCTGATTTGTAATCAGTTATTAACAAAAATTAAACTCAGAAACACTAATTCAGCAAATTTTTTTAGGGGTTTCTGTAGTTAAATTTTAATGAAACTAAGCTTGCGCTGAGGTTGTTGTTAGAACAAGTCCAGCCCCTGCTGCAAACAACGAATCAAATGTGAGCAGTATGACGTCAAACTGGGCCCGGGAGCCCGGCCCGATCAGAACCACGGTGGAGATGGTTCCAAAACGAGGGCGGACCCGGGGCGGAAAAGGAAAATGCGAACATGCCGAACCCGGGTTAGAAGGCGGGGCGGGCCGTTGAGGGCCGTGCAATGCGAAAACGGCTTATGTCTCTCGGTTGGCCTGGGAACGCCTTGGAATCCTCACAGATGAGCTGGAAGAGGTGGCTGTGGAAAGTGATGTCTGGACCTCCCTGCTCAAGCTGCTGCCCCCGCAACCCGGCTTTGGAATAAACGGAAGGTAATGGATGGATGGATGGATGGATGGATGGATGGCATTTTGAGGATCCTAAAACAGTGCTTCCATGTGGACACAAGGCTGAACCAAACATCCATCAGACAAATCCACAACAGTTTGTTTCATGTATTAGTTAATATTTCCTGTATTTCCTGCTCTTTTAAGGGTTTTTAATGATATAGTTTTATCGCTGGATTCTGGAAACTGTGTTTTACTTGTGCTTTTAGATTTAACAGCTGCTTTTGACACAGTCGACCATGAAATTCTTATCGCCAGATTGGAGCAATGGGTGGGCATCACTGGCTCAGCTCTGCAGTGGTTTAGGTCCTACCTTTCAAATCGAAGTTTCAGTGTGAAGATTGATAATTTTACCTCTGCATCTGCTGCCCTCCCCTGGGGTGTACCCCAGGGATCTATCCTTGGTCCTCTGCTCTTCTCACTTTACCTTCTGCCACTCGGTTCTATTTTCAGAAAACATGGTGTGCAGTTTCATTTGTATGCGGATGACTGTCAAGTCTATTTTCCTATAAAACAAAATGGCTCCACGCAGTCTCTTTTGGACTGTCTTGGTGACATTAGAGGGTGGATGGCGCTTAATTTCCTTCATTTTAATGATAAAAAGACCGAGGTTATGGTCTTTAAATCTAGTGCTCCTGACAGTCCCACCACTTTTGATTTTTCCTCTTTGGCCCCATATGAAAAGTCGATTGTGACAAATCTAGGAGTGAAAATTGACCCCTGCCTGAAACTGGACTGTCACATCAACAGCATGGTTAAGTCCTCGTTCTTTCATCTGAGGCGCCTGTCAAAAATCAAGCCCCTCCTTTCTAGACGCCACTTAGAGACCGTAATCCACGCTTTTATTACTTCACGCCTGGATTATTGTAACTCTCTTCTGATTGGAGTAAATAAGGCCTCGCTTTCTCGGTTGCAGCTGGTACAAAATGCTGCTGCACGATTTTTGACTGGTACAGGCAGACGTGAGCACATCACTCCAGTCTTAATGTCCCTTCATTGGCTTCCTGTCCAGTTTCGAATCCATTTTAAAGTTTTATTGTTTGTTTTTAAGTCTTTGAACGGTTTTAGTCCCTCTTATCTGTCTGAACTGCTTCAGCTTTATGTGCCATCACGTGCTCTCAGATCCGCTGACCAGATGCTTTTAGCAGTCCCAAAAACCTTTTATAAGACCAGAGGAGACAGAGCATTTTCAGCTCTGGCTCCTAAATTGTGGAACGAGCTGCCACTGAAGGTCAGGCAGGCCCCATCAATATCTGTTTTTAAAACTCGTTTAAAAACACATATGTTTTCATTGGCTTTTAAACCAGAATGAGTTCACATCTCTGTTTTAATGTTGTTTTTACTTGTGATGTTCCGATATTTATATGATTGAGATTGTTTTTATTGTTTTGTGCTTGTTTTTGTTCTTGTACAGCACTTCGGACGGCTGTTGCTGTATTTTTAAGTGCTTTATAAATAAATATGGTATGGTAAATATGGTATACAAACGCTCGTGAATGATAACAGAACTACAAACGACAAGCTAGGGGGCGGTTTTCAAAATGATGAAAGTTGACAAATATATA
>JBBPBX010035446.1:3307-21714 GCA_038048925.1 Garcialebias charrua
TTTTCTGCAACAAATAAAGTCCAGTTGATCCTGTATTGAACGCCTTTTTTGATTTTATCATGTCCTGGACGACTGAGAATCTTCACCAGCATATTTGTGCAAATCTTAGCATTTAGCTAGAGTTTGTTTATATAATCTTTTTTCAGTTTTAAATTAATGTTATTAAATGTAGCTTTTGCTTATGGTTTTGCTGATTTTAGCTTCTTCTCTGCTCGTTTAACTTGAACGATTTATTCAACAAATCTCTGCAGTGTTCCAGTGCTCAGCATTTATTATCTCTATTATTTTATTTAGTGTTTTAGATTTAAGATTTTCTCAGTCTTTGTGGCTCATATAAAACCCCTACAGCTTTTAATTGAAGAAAGTTGTTGGGGGCGGAGTCAGGACCTCCTGCTGAGCAGCTGAACATTAGACATTTGAGTTTGAGCCTCTTCAATCTGTTGGTTGCTCCTGACAGCCTTCCTCTTCCTCCTAACCACCACAGACAGGACTGATGAGGCTTTGTGCTCACAGCTGGGTGAAGCGATTGAAACATGGAAGTAAATCAAAACCTGTTATTATTATACACTTTGAAAGGCCTTTAATGAACACACAAACCTCCAAGTTGTACAAACAGGAAAACATTGCAGACGGGTGTGTGTGAGGCTGTTCTGGTCCCAGTAAAGTCTAAAGTTCTTTAAAAAAGTAAATGTGAAGACTTTAGACATTCAAAATGGTTCATTTCAAAAGTTCTTAAAGCCTTACCGTACTCTAATTTAATGAATTAAGCATTTTCAAAAGAATGCATAATATACCTGCCAGATATCATATCAACGTTTTTATGGTGATGACTCTCAGTTACTACCACACCAAATTTTAGCTCAATGTTTGGTAAATTAACAGAGAGTAACACATGTTTGTATTTTTTTAGGTTAATTAGCCATAGCAGCCATCTTGAACTGAGCTGACTTCAAAAGTTAATTTTTGTCAACGTCAATTCAGTCATTATTTTTTGAGAGTTTCTTTAAAATCCACCCTCAAGTTCATGAAATATTCTGCTAACAGACAGGTAGGGCTGACATCAATAGTTAATGACAACATTTTAAACAGTTAGTGCCCAGACTGGGTTGTGAAAAACAAAAAGAACAGCATTAAATTAAAAATATAAAATGGCAAAAGTTTTTTTTTGTGTCATGTTCTCCATTGTTGCATACCTGAGTTAGATTTGCAGGACAGGTACAGGTGACTGGGTTTGTTTGTCTTATGTGTGGAAAGACTTCTATTTTTTTTCTCAGGGCAAACAGAGTCCCCAAAAGAATCTTTGATGTAAGAAAGTTCATGCTCAATAATCCTCCAATGTATTTCCCTGTTTAGTCAAATAGTACTGATTTAAGCTGGTGAAGATTCTCAGTCATCCAGGACATGATATAATCAAAAAAGGCGTTCAATACAGAAACAACTGGACTTTATTTGTAACAGAAGACGTTTCGCTTCCCATCCGGGGAGCTTTATCATACTGATTTAAAATACAACCCTTCAAATTGAATATGTTTTCCACAAATGAGACTCACTGCCTTGCTATTGTAATCAGTCAATAAACACTTGGAAGTAGGGGTGCACCGATTGCAGGTTTCTAAAAAGTCTGACCTGCCAATTCCGCTGTTGGCCGATACCGATTTTGTTTTCTGTCGGGTGTTATAAGGTCACAATGCACCTTCAATTTTCCAATATAATTTTATTGGAAAACATAACCTTAAACAATATCCTAGAAACAATACAAACTTAGTTTAACTGGCCATGATGTATAGTTCAGAAATATAAATGAAGTTCAGACAATTGTTAAAAACTAGAAAAATCGTTAAAATCAGTTATTATAAGGAGGTTATAATTAAGGAAATTGGGGGTGATTTATCAGAAGCACTACTTGAAGCACTACAAGCAAATGTTTAGTTTGATATGCTGTATAAAATGGCTTGTGTGCTGATATGAAAGAAACTCCAAAAATTCTTTCCAAATTCCACTTCCATATATAAAAAACTGGAATTAGTACAATAAGGATCATTCATGCTCACAGCATTATAATATTTGGGAAAGAAGTGCACATTAAGTACTTTTTTAGTTTCAATATTTTGGGAAATAACAAACAAGAGAAATATATTGAAGAACATTTACAGAAACTGGATGAACTTAACCCTAAAAAAAAAAGGGAGTTTTACAAACTCCTTTTTTAAATTTTTTTTTATCTCAGTCCTCATTTTTTTATCCAATAAAAGACAAACGTAAAATAAGTTTCAACCGAGTGAGATTCGAACCCGAGTCAAGAAAAGGCTCGGAGCGCAAACACTTAACCATTGAGCTACCGGGTACAGGTAGTCCCCGACTTACGAGCGAGATCCGTTACAACGAGGTGCTCGTAACACAGAAATCTCGTAATTTGGAACGGCCGCCACGTGTCTCGTAAGTCCGGAATTTCGCTCGTAAGTTGGAACGGTTTTGCTAGCGCGACTACAAACACTCGTTTTTCATCGAAAAACTGCTTATGAGTGCATAAAAATGATCGGAAACGTGTGTCCACATGTTTAGCTAACGAACTGTGGTGAAAAAACACAGAAAAACTCAGTATTTTTTGCGTTTTTTCCAAAAATTCGCCAGCTCGTAAGTCCGGAACCTCGTAAGTTAGAGCGCTCGTAAGTCGGGGACTACCTGTATCTTGCTTTTTGTAGGTCCACTTTTTCTTTTAACGGATCGCCGCTCAGAAAATCCTTGCTACGCACATGTAAAATAAGCTGATTTGTAATCAGTTATTAACAAACATTAAACTCAGAAACACTAATATATACTGTATTCAGCTAACAAATGTGTTTTTAGTCGTTTCTGTAGTTGAATTTTTATGAAATTCAGCTTGCGCTGAAATGCGGAAATGCTCTATGGGTGCGCGCTTTGTGTTATTTACGTTTTAAAATAAGCTGATTTGTAATCAGTTATTAACAAAAATTAAACTCAGAAACAAAAATTAAACTCAGAAACACTAATATATATATATTCAGCTAACAATTTTTTTTAGGGGTTTCAGTAGTTATATTTTAATGAAATTCAGCTCGCGCTGAGGTTGTTGTTAGAAGAGTTGATGACTCAACACGCAGCAATCCCGTTCCTGCTGCAAACAACGAATCAAATGTGAGCAGTACATGACGTCAAACTGGGCCCGGGAGCTCGGCCCGATCAGAACCTCCGTCGGTGGGGTTCCAAAACTCGGGCTCCCGCCGGCCCGAGAAGGCAAATGCGAACCACACGAACCCGGGTTAGAAGCAGGGTGGGGCCGGGGAGGGCCGTGCAGTGCGAAAACGTCTTGTCACAACTTTGTTTTCGCAGTATTAATTTTCAAACCAAACTTAAGGCTGTGCTTCATTACAAGTCTTGCCATCATTTCTAATTCCTCTTTTGATCTTGCTATAAGGGTGTCCTTAACTTGTCACATTGCATATTGTCAAATTATCATATGTGTTAATGGCTCAAGGTTAAACACACGGAAACAAAAAAAAGTTGTAAACCAAATCTAAAACCACAGCATTTTTGTCTGAAGAATCCTTTCGTTGAAACTGTAATCGGCTACTGTAAATAAAGGGTTAAACATATTTTATTTTTCTAGAATGTCTTTAAAAGCTAAGTTAGGGGTGTCTCTGTGGTAGAGTGTTACAGTAAACGCCTTCACCAAGAAGTTTGTCCAAGTTCTGTCCTCTTGGAGTGACTAATTGTTGTGGGTCTGCTGCATTCAGGGCCAGCAGGTTTCAGACCGAAAGGCTAATTTTACTTGATTGAGTTTAGTGATTTTTTTTTTTTCAAAAACCTGACCTGCAACAGGGAGAAATTATTGTCTGCTCAACAGCATGCCAAAATTTTAAACAACAATCCCATCTCAGAGTGGTTACCTTTGACATAATGATGTTCAATACTGTAATGTGTAAACAGTTTAACCTCTTAATACTGTATTGGCAACTTTTCTAAACTGGTGATGAGCTATTCTAAAGAGGGACTTAATGCCTCATAAAGTCACACTTCATTCATGAGGTTGTGTCACAACTTCACGTGTTCATGACGAAACACTTCCTAGAGATAAATGTCACTTTCTTAGTTTGAAAGATTTTCTTTTGGTTGTCTTTTTTCCCAGTTATCCATCCATCAATCAATCAATCAATCCATCAACCAAAACCCTTAAGGCTTTTTCCTTATTTCATTTCTTCCTAAAATACTTTATTTTTATTTTTATTTTTATTTATTTTTTATTCTGCAGCTCCTTAGATGCTTCGTTGGGTTCAAGTCAGGTGACATACTTTTTCAGGTCACTGGTTTCATTCATTCAACCTTTATTTATACAGGTTAATCCCATTGAGTCTCTGGGACTCATTTACAAGAGAGACTTGATTCTAACAAAGGGTGATGACAACAATCAGTCAGAGTCAGAGAATTTTTATTGTCATTTGCACCACATGTGGTACATGTGATGAAACGAGATTATGTACACAGGGTTCCCAGTTACATCAAACAATAAAATGTAAGAGAAAAACAGTAATAACATCTAAGATATGAACTAAGAAAAACATTAACTAAAAATACACTAAGCACTAATATCATAGAAAACATTACTCCAAGCAGCAGCACGAACATGAGTCTGTATGAGCAGATGGTCACAGATGAACACAGCAACAAGAAAACATAATAATAATAATAATAATAATAATAATAATAATAATAATAATAATAATTAATTCAATTTATAACGCACTTTTCATTACTGAAAATCTCAAAGTGCTACACATATATTGAATGCTACACACATTCATAAACCGGTGGCGGCAGACTACCATGCAAGGTGCTTTCCAGTCCTACCGGGAGCAACTCAGGGTTAAGTGTCTTGCCCAAGGACACAACGACACATGGTGCGGGTCCCGGGAGTCGAACCGCCAACTTTCCGATCGGGAGACGACTGCCATTACCACTACACCACGGCCGCCCATAACAGATCATAAACAGATCAGCATCAGCATGATGTGATATTTTGCAGTGATTATTCTGGTTATTTATTCATGAGTCTAACAGCCTCAGGGTAGAAGCTGTTCCTCAGTCTAGTGGTTCTACATTTGATGCTCCTCAACCTCCGTCCTGAGGGGAGTGGGGCAAAGAGTGAGTGTGCTGGGTGAGTGAGGTCTTTCATGATGCAGGTGGCTCTTTTCCTGCATCTGGAGGTGTAAATGTCTGTGATGGTGGGGAGACTGACTCCAACAGACTTCTGTGCAGCCTTCACCACTCTCTGTAGAGCTTTCCTCTCTGCAGCTGTGCAGCCTCCATGCCACACGTTGATGCTGGAGCACAGGATGCTCTCCACTGCACACCTGTAGAAGGAGGTGAGGACTGGGCTGCTCAGACCAGCTCGTCTCAGCCGTCTGAGGAAGTAGAGTCTCTGATGACCTTTCTTGATCAGGCTGGTGGTGTTGTTGCTCCAGCTGAGGTTATCATTCATGTGTACACCCAAGTACTTGTAGCTGGAGACCACTTCCACTGCAGATCCACTTATGTTCAGTGGGGTGTGGGTGTGTTTGTTCCTTCTGAAGTCCACAATCATCTCCTTTGTCTTCTTCACATTCATGTGAAGGTTATTCTCTTTGCACCAGCTCTCCAGGTGTTCCACCTCCTGTCTGTAGCTGGACTCATCATTGTTTGTGATGCATCCCACCACCGCTGTATCATCTGCAAACTTAACAATATGACAGCCTGGATGTGTGGCTGTACAATCATATGTGAGCAGAGTGAACAGAAGAGGGCTCAGCACACATCCTTGAGGAGAGCCAGTGCTGAGGGTAATGGTGGAGGAGGAGAAGTTGTGGATCTTCACGGACTGTGGTCTGTTTGTTAAGAAGTCTAGTACCCAGTTACAAATGGAGGGGCTTAGTCCAAGTGTGGATAGTTTGTCTATCAGAGTTTGGGGGATCATGGTGTTGAAGGCAGATGTGAAGTCCACAAAGAGCATACGGACGTATGAGTCCTTCTGATCCAGGTGGGTGAGAGCAGTGTGGACCACAGAGGAGATGGCGTCCTCTGTTGATCGGTTCTCGCGGTCTGCATACTGATGAGGGACCTTGTTGATGTTGACGGTTGTTTTGATGTGGGTCATAACCAGTTTTTCGAAGCATTTGGCGATTATCGGGCTGAGGGCCACTGGCCAATAGTCAACAATGGACAGTTATAATAGAAACAAAGCATACAAATTGAGAAGAACACTTCAAAGAAAAATGGCATTAAAATGAAACAAACAAAAAAATCAGCTAGGTTGTAAAGCAATGAAGAAAACTAAAAACAGGAACATGTCTGCATTGGTTTTTGCCAGGAATTTAACAGATGTTTGAAGCCACTTAGAGCGGTCAAGGTCGAGAGCAGATCTCTTTTCAAGGTGTTCCAGGAAACAGGAGCTGATTAGGGGAAGGACCTTTTGCCTGGTTCAGTCCTCACTGAGGGAACACTGCAGGTAATAATGTCCAGAGAGCACACACTGTAGCTGCACTCACACAGTGACATGTAGGAGGAGATGTATTAGGGCAGCAGACCAAGAAGTGATTTAAAGATGAAAATCTACCAGTTAGAGTCTATGTGAAGTTAATAATGTCCAGTTAACCAGTGAATATTGGGTGCAGTGGTGGGTATGATAATCACAGCCAGTTATTATGAATCTTAGTGCACCAAGATAGACAACATCCAACATCTGCAGGGTGATTGTAGGAACGTTCATGTAGAGAATGTCACCAAAATCAATGGAGGGAATGGAAAGTCACAGATACAAGAGGTTTCCTAGCATTCAGTAAGACAGGATCTGTTTCTGAAAAAGAAACCCAGTTTAACTTTCAGTTTATTTTCAGTAAAACTTTTCAATTTCACTTGAATACTCTTCCTCCTCCCAGTTTGTGCAGATACACAATGTTTCAACAATTTCCTGCGGGATCAATAAAGTTCTGTCTTAATCTTATAAGTGACTACTGCTGTTTTAAGTCCAAACATTTTTACACACCATTTGTGACTGCTGTACAGCCGTTCTGAATTCCTGTTTTCAGCGATTTCAAAAAATCCTGGAAGCTGATTTAATCTCACCAGGTCTTCATCACCACTTCGCACCTTTCATCTTTGTGAAATGTTTAATAAATAATTTATGCTCTTTTAGGCCAGCTCTACTATAGACAACACAAACATGCATTGAATGATTGGCAAAGCAACTGTTTCATTTTCGTGTGTGAATTTATTTATTTATTCATCTTTTAAATTAATTTTTGCAACCTGATTCTGTATCGCCTACTCTTACACTACACTATCTGCAGAGGAAGAAATATTTATCTTAACAAGAACAAAGAAATTCAATAAACATCCATCCATCTATCCATCTGTTTCCTCTATTGTTATCCAAGGAGGGTGCCCCGCCCTGTCAACACATGAGCAAGAGCGTGTTCCACTAACGGTCGGGGAGCGGAGATTGTAGTCAAGGACCGGTCGCTACAGGATAAGTGACTGACCTAGCATTAGTAACGTAGCGCTCCGCTTAGACAGTCTGTTTGACTGCCCCAGGTCTCATCTGATCAGCTTAAATTCATCTGGGAGGAGAACAATTTTTCAAAGTGTAGAGATATAGCACCCTCATGTCCGTATGGGATGTGGGCCTCTCCACATCTCTCTGAAACTCTCAGTGTTACACCTTCTTGAAGCTCTCAAGGAGACAAGTGGACACCATTTTTGTTACAATTATTTTGAATTAATGGACACCAATTAATCAGATTGAACTTTCTTTTTATTGTGTGTTAATTCTGTTAATGCTGCACGTGTCGGAAGTACAGCTGGACCTGTTTGGGAGAAGGTGCCACCCTGTAGCTTCAAAATAATTAACTTCGGTTAACTTAGCTTTCACTTATCTTCTTCCTCCTATTTCTTCTTTTTCATAAGCCATTAATTTGTCAAGTAAAGGTGCCAACAGAAAAGTTTTCTAACTGTCTGTTTGATTTTAATTTGAATTCTTGTCAACGTAGTTTAGTAGATCAGAGCTAATATCGATACAAATGTTTAATGTACTTTTATGATAATTTCAATAAAAGGTCTATTTTCTGGTGGACCAACATAAATTGAAGTCTCTCGTGAAATTACATTTTTGTCTAGTCACAGTAAAAACAATTTAATACTGGAAAAAGGGTGAACTCGCGAATTGGTGAAAGGTTTGTGCAGATAAGACCTGCTCGGACCTTTCATCCAAAATATAGGTAAGTCAGTAAACTGACCAATAACTCCTATATTATTACAAAAGAAATTATCTGAAGAACTCAAAATTCATGCTCAACCCCCCAGGTACAAAATCCAGTAATGCTCAGACTGATGAAGCCCTCCAGATAGAGGCGAAACTCTTTCCACAAAAATGACACTGTCCAGATGACCTGACTGAGCATTATTGGATTTTGTACCTGGATGATTGAGCATGAATTTTGATGTCTTGAACCACTTTGGCTGTGGCTGCCTGCCTGGGAGGAGTCAACAGGGGACAGAACAGCCCCCAGAAACCATCTTATCACCAGAAAACTGGTTGGTCCACTAAAGGAGTGTACTGCTTGGTGAGGAAAATGGTTTACTTGGGTCTCCTCAGACTGATGAAGCCCTCCAGATAGAGGCGAAACATCTTTCCACAAAAAAGACCCTGTCCAGATGACCTGACTGAGCATTACTGGGTGTCTCAAGAACTGGTAGCCAGTGTGATTTGTTGTGTTCTGTGTTCAGGTGGAGTTCTCGTACCCACCTCTGCTGCCAGACGAGGGTCACGACAGCAACCTGCTGCCAGAGGAGTGGAAGTACCTCCCCTTCCTGTCCCTCCCCGACGGAGCACACAACTACCAGGAGGGTACGTGTCAGCTGCACTACGTCAGGGAAAAACTCCTGAAAATCGTTTTCCCAACAAACCTACAAAGATCCAGTTTTGTACAAGCAGGAACTGTGTTTTTCCCCTTAAGTCAATCAAACTTTTATTTATTTATTTATTTTAAATTTGTGTACCTGTAATGTTAATCTGAAGTTATTGAAGAAAATGCTGCTTTTGGAATCCAGCACATTTATTTTCCTTTATTACCATTAGATCTTTGTTTTGTAGAAGTGTGTTGAGTGTAGTGAACGTTTTATGTGGCTGAAGTCATGTGACTGTACTGTGGTTTTATCTGCTTATGATTATCCCTGTGTGACAGGAACTGAGTTAAAGTTATCAAACCAACTTTCATTTTTAAAACTCCTAACGTCAGAGGCATCAGAGGGTTCTGATCAGCCTGTTTTTGTGATGGTATGGTCAGCTCTGTGTTAAAAGCAGGGGCGATTCTAGGATCTGACTTTTTGGGGTGCTTAGCCCCCAGCACTGACAGTGGCTCTTGGCTTGTCCAACGCACCCCATGGTGAGGTTTGTGACAAGTGCAAAAACTTTAGGCACCTGGTATTACCAGGCGGTCTCCCATCCAAGTACTAACCAGGCCCGACCCTGCTTAGCTTCCAAGCTCAGACGAGTTCAGGATGGCTGTAAACGAGGAACTCAGTCACAAATAGGACTTTTACAGGGTCATAACAAACAAAGACTAAACTTATGCAACCAGAAGTTGCAACGTACAGTGGTGCTTGGAAGTTTGTGAACACTTTATAATTGTCCATATTTCTGTATCAGTCTGACCTAAAACATCATCAGATTTTCACACAAGTCCTAAAAGTAGATCAAGAGAACCCAGTTAAACAAACGAGACAAGAACATTATACTTGATCATTTATTTATTGATGAAAATGATCCAATATTACATATTTCTGAGTGGAAAAAGTATGTGAACCTTTGCCTTCAGTACCTGGTGTAACACCCCACCCCTCCCCCACATATCTGTCGATCAGTCCTGCACACCGGCTTGGAGGAATTTTAGCCCATTCCTCTGTACAGAACAGCTTCTACTCTGGATGTTGGTGGTTTCCTCACATTAACTGCTGCTTCAGGTCCTTCCACAACATCTGGAACTTTATTCTTCCTGAACCATTCTTTAGTAGAACGTCTTGTGTGCTTCAGGTCATTGTCTCGCTGCAGTTCATGGACAGATGTTCTGACATTTTCCTTTAAAATTCTCTGATATAATTCAAAATTCATTGTTCCATCAATGATGGCAAGCTGTCCTGGTCCAGATGCAGCAAAACAGGCCCAAATCATGATACTACCACCACCATGTTTCACAGATGGGATAATGTTCTTATGCAGGAATGCAGTTTTCCTTACTCCAAACATTTGCTTAGTTTTGGAAATGTAATAAACTGCATCCCACTTTCTAAACGCTCAAAGTAACGCGTCTGAATTACAACGTGTAACCATTTTTTACTGGTGATTTTTCACAAAATCCTTCTGACGGCAAAGCGTTCATGATGTTGTTGGAAGAAAAGTGGGTGGAGCTCCTGCAGATAAAAGTGGGTGGAGCTCCTGCAGATAAGGGGCGTTCACTTCGGGATAGATTGTGATCGCTGATTGGTCAGTTGCTGACGAGCCCACTGGATTGATTGACAGGTGGCGTTGAGGATTCATGCAAAAAAATCATAATTTGATTGACCCGTTTAAGAGTGTCATTCCATATTTATTCCAAATTTTTTAAACATTTCAGGGAAGCGAAGATTTGAGAACTGAGCTTCCTTACAAAATCCTAATGATGGTTTCTGTATTTTTCAGGGGTGCTGAGTTAAAATTTAGGGGTACTTGAGCACCCCCAAAAAGAGGCTAGAATCATCACTGGTTAACAGATTAAAAACAAGAAAAACAAGCTTTTATTAATAATATAATTAAATTTTTGTATGAAATACTGTCTTTTTGGTTCTCCAATGCTTCCACCTGTTTGTTAGCTGATTTAAAAGAAGAAAAGATGAAAGTGTTTCTCTTTGTTCAGCAGTTCATTAAACTAACAGCTTCAGTGAGATGATGGATCATGGTTACTGAGAAATACAGTACAACCTCTGCTGCTAAGACAAACTAAATTATTCACAGTTTGAAAAGAGATGCGCTGAACTGATGTCTGCCTTGGGGTTTTGGCTTTGTTTTAAATAAAACCTAAAAACAATTTGTTTTCCCAACTCATTTAGGTTACAGGTACGGTACTCTTTCTTTTTAATTTTTATTAAAGTTCAACTCTTTAATTTAATTGAGGTAAACAGTGAATCCGATCTTTTCTCTCCTGCTGCTCTTTTTCTGACTAACTGGTTCGTTTTGAGATGATTAACTCAAATAATTTCTGTTGGTTTCTCCACATTAATTATTTTGAATCTTCTTTTGTTTTATTGAACTCTCCTCCTGCAGGAAACTTGCAGGTCGGATGATTCAGACAAGAGTAAAATGAAAGATTAGTCCACCCGAGTCTCAGCCTGAAACCTGACATGTTGTCGTTGTATTTTTTAAGGCATCACCACAACTTTTCTCACCTTCAGCTGGTCTGAATTCTGATCTTGATCATCAGGAATGTGTTAAACTTTCACTACGTCTTGAACTTGGTGTTGAAGCGGCTTCAGTCTCGCCTCCTTTTTGTCGAGCGCAGCACCTCTGGGTGTTGTGGAGGTTGATTCAGCAGAAATATTGTTTGCTGTGTTAAAATCTCTCTATCTTCTCCAAAAACCCAGTAGAGAATTTACAAACAGAGATAAATTAATCAGTTTGGTACGTGGTATCATCTGTGACAGAAAGTTCTCTCCTCCTGAACTTTTTGAACACTTTGTTTGGTCATAACTTCTAGAGGATAAACAAAAAAAACATGTTTTTTTTCCTGCACATCTTTTCCCATTTGTTTGTTTCCGTCATGAGGATTGTGAAATTAAAGATTCCTGACAATTTTAAATGAAATAAAAAAATAACCCCATGGTTGAACACGAGTCTGACCGATCTTGTTCTCGTTTTGCAGACACAATTTATTTCCACCTGCCGCCTCTCAGTGGAGACATGAAGTGCGTTTACGGCGTTTCCTGTTATCGCCAAATAGAATCAAAGGTCAGTTTTATATATATTTTTTGTTTATTTTGTGCATTTGAATTAAAAAAAGTTCATTTTACAGACCATACGTAACATGCAAACATTTCAAAATTTGGTCTATTTTTAAATATTGTAAAGAAATGAGCACTTAAAGCTGCACTATGTAACATTGTAATGTAGTCTGTAACTTTTCAAACAATATATTTTTAACATATTTCTTCTCTCTGTCACGATCTACTGACAGACTGATGTTAGACAAAGTAATCTCTGAAAAAATCTATTGTCCCCTTGCTTCTCTATCAGCATTTATAAAAACACTGAAAACACAAGAGTGACCAGGACACTGACCAGCCAATAAAAACAGAGTTGTTTGTCACGCCCCAACCCACGCCCCCGCCTGTCCCAGCCGCAGCGCCGCGCGTTCTCATTCAAAGGATTGCAAAGCGATGCAGGACTGTTTTGTATGTGACACAAAATGTATTAAATATCCCTTCTTTATCCCAGAGCTGGACTTTTATTTAGTTTTTTTGCCAAAAGTCAAGTGATCGCTTCATCCTTCACTGACAGACATGAGGAAATGGATTTGTCACGACTCACGAGCGAATTAAAACATGTCCAACGTTGCTTCGTGAACCTCTGATGATTTCTGCTGGATTTTGTGTTGTAGGACTAGCGCTCCATGGTTTTATTTTATTTTATTAGAAGGTTTTATTAACATAAACACAGAATATCGCAGCGGCTCTGAGCAGACAGCAGCAGGGGGCGGAGCAGATCCCAAGTTCAGCTGCAGAGCATAGATATTAAAACACTAGATGCCCCATCGGAAGCTGAACGGCGTAACCACGTCGCCGCCATATTGGAGGAGGAGACGGGAGAAAACAAAATGCCTCGTAGTTGTGCGGCTTGGAATGTAACCGTTTAGATGTCAAATCAAATCAGAAGGAATTACCTTTCACAGGTAAGGCATAACACTTTCTCTAGATTGTATTTAAGCTATAGTCTGGACGATTTTCACAATTATAACATTGTTTTGGAACCGTAAACTAGTCAACGAAAATACTATGGTTATGGTTTCCTGCTCCTCAGATTTCATTGATACAGTTACTTAGATGGTACTTTAGTCTGCACACGGTATTAAACAACAATATATACACATATATTGATAATTACGAGAATAATCTCAAGATTCTATTAGAATAAAAGTCAAATTAAAACGATTAAGTCATAATAAATCAAGCTCTGTTTTGATCAGCTTGATCAAGCAGCAGCCAGTTTCTCTCTGTTGTACTGCTCGTACAGATAACATGTGAGCTAACTTATTTATGTTTAATTCTTGAAAAAATTATAACAGTTAACTTCAAAACAGTCCTCGTTTTAACACAAACGCAAAACTTATTTTTGTAGGAATTCTCATAATGGATGGCTGTACTAAAATGTAATTTTCCTTCGAGGATTATTATTAATAATAATAATAAAATTGTAATTTAACAACTGAGTTAATATATCCAGTCAAAATGGAACTGTTAAAGGTTTAAAATTGTAAGAAAGATTTTATGGTACTATTACCAACTGTATCCCTTATTCAGCAGATAAAATAACAAATAAATGAATTGGCTCAGTCAAGCATTTTGTTAGTTTGTTGTTGCTGTGTGTTTAGCTTTTGTTCTTCTTTATAGGTTTCCTAAAGATAGTGTTAGGAAGAGAAACTGGGAAGTTGCGCTGAGGAGGGAAGGCTTTTCAGCCAGTTCATCTTCAGCACTCTGCAGCAAGCATTTCAAACCTGAAGACTTTGACAGAACGGGTCAGACAGTGCGGCTCAAAGATGGAGCTGTTCCTTCTGTCTTTAGTTTCCCTGCTCACCTTCAAAAGGTATTTATGTTAAAATAGTTTGGAAGATAAATGAATGCTGTGCTATTGCACTTTTTCTGAATGTGAAGGAGTTTATTTGTTTTGTAATGTGACTAAAAATTATCTTTTACTTTAGCCTGTTTCTACCAGAACAACAGAGACATCAAAGAAGGCTCAAGAAGCTCTCTCTATTTTTCAGGCATTATTAAGGTATGTACAACAATTTTCAGTTTTTTTAATTTTGTTTCACCATTGTTACTTGTTGCTTTCACATTTTTAATGATGTTGATGATTCCTGAACAGCTTCAGCAACAGCAGTACATCTGCACTTATCGCTTTAGCCAAGATCACTTGGAACTTCTCGTCAATTCCATCAGGGCATCAGGTGGTCATTTCTTTCTTTTTTTCACTTTGGTTTGTTTGTATGCATGCATGTATGTCACATTGTTTACAGTGTTGTAATTACATCATTAGTTTTTCTTCTTTAGGATAAAATTAATTCTAACTCGGTGAAATCTGACTGTGTTGAGTCTGTTTATTCATGTTTTCTCAGGGGGCTGGAACAATAACCCTTCAGCTGGGCAGTTTGAAGCCATTTTTCGTCATCTGATGGTGCGGTGTGGGGTGTCTCCAAGTGGATCAGGAAATGTGGCAGTACAGGATGCAACTGTGTTTCTGCTCTCGAACTGTCATCTTCTCCCACAGCAGAAGTAACCGAAGAGCTGCCATCGCCATTTGCAAATACTTGTGCAATTGTGCGTGACCACACTTATCTCCCAACACGCTTCGGTGGTCTTGTTGACAATGCAATTGTCTACATCTCGGGGTTTGTGGTCCGGAAAATCTTAAAGAAGCTTGTGTGTGACGTATGCCGTGGTAGCTTGGTATCTGATGCTGTACCTACATCTTTTGACCAGAGCTACCACTTACTTAAACTAAGAAACAAAGGGGGTCTAATGATACCATCTGCAGGGACTTTGAGGGTAGTCAGGTCAGCTGAACGTTTCATCCGCCAGTCTGTGTCCAGGCAAGCTGTCAGTTTGTCCTATATTGATCAGTTTGTACGGGCTGATGTTGGAGCTGAGGATGTGTTCTGTCTGGGTGAGCACATTCAGGAAACAGTGTGGAATAGACAATCATCACTATGTGTTGATGTCCCTTGTCGTTTCTGTGTTCCATAAATTAAGACTGCACCACATTGCCAAACTGAAAACACCACAATTACAGAGTGGCAACACAAGAAAAAAAAAACGTGCAAAACCATTCTTTTTAAAGGCTTTTAGTGCCTTACTAGGAAAAAATGTATATACCGGTAGTGTATATAATGTGTATGTGTGTTGTTGAAAATCTTTGTTGGCTCCAAATAGCCTAAAAACTAATAAAAAATGAGAGGCTATGTTAATTTTTTATATTCTTTGTGGTCCTGGGGGGGGAGGGTGTGTGAATTCATTCATTATAATTCATATAATATAAAGTGTAACATAAATTACTTATTAAAGGGGCAGATTTTTCTCTTCTCTCAGCTGCTTTTCATTTCATTGTATTTGCATTTTATTTTTATTGTACATATAATCTTTTGACAATAGTAATTTCATTTCAAAACAAACAAATTCACATACAAAAAATACATATCAAATAAAATGAAAGGTAGCAGAAAGGAGAAAAAATCTTATACAGGTATCTGCCCCATTAAAAAAATATATTGACTATAATAATAATAGTTTCAAATAATAACAAAACAAAATCTTCCAGCTCCTAAACAGCAGCTCTTATAAATACAAATCATAGAATTTCATATTTCTTTTAATAATTTTTTATCATTATTACAAATTAATAGAGCCAGTGTTTTTACAATCACTATTCAGAGTATTCCATAATCGTATTCCTTGGACTGAAGTACATCTGTCCTTTAAATTTATTTGAATTTTAGGTTTTAAAAACATTAATCCCTTCAGATTGTAACTACGTTCCCTCTTAACAAAATGTGATTGGATGTTCAAAGGTAATATATTTTTATGAGCATTATACATAACCTGCAAAATATTATAATTAACTAAAT
Source organism: Garcialebias charrua (assembly GCA_038048925.1). Taxonomy (NCBI): domain Eukaryota; kingdom Metazoa; phylum Chordata; class Actinopteri; order Cyprinodontiformes; family Rivulidae; genus Garcialebias; species Garcialebias charrua. Next base: position 19,225 of record JBBPBX010035446.1, read on the forward strand.
CATAAGACTTCAATAATTTCAACTGATAACGTAATGTATTTTGATGGGTGACTGTAGTGTTTTCTAGTTATATATACTGTATACAGTAGTTATATATATAGTTACATATATGCTTATCTGAATATATATATATATACATATATATATATATATATATATATATATATATATATATATATATATATATACAAGCCCAAAACCAGAAAAGTTGGCACGTTGTGCAAATCGCAAATAAAAACAGAATACAATGACTTGCAAATCTTTTTCAACCCATATTCAACTGAATAGAATGCAAAGACAATATATTTAATGTTCGAACGGAGAAACTTTATTTTGTTTTGCAAATAACCATTAACTTAGAATTCAATGGCAGCAACACATTGCAAAAAAGTTGGCACAGGGACATATTTACCACTGTGTTACATCGCCTTTCCTTTTAACAACACTCAGTAAACGTTTGGGAACTGAGGAGACCAATTTTTGAAGCTTTTCAGGTGGAATTCTTCCCCATTCTTGCTTGATGTACAGCTTAAGTTGTTCAACAGTCCGGGGTCTCCGTTGTCGTATTTTACGTTTCATAATGCGCCACACATTTTCAATGGGGGACAGGTCTGGACTGCAGGCAGGCCAGGGGAGGACCCGCACTCTTTTGCTACGAAGCCACGCTGTTGTAACACGTGCAGAATGTGGCTTGGCATTGTCTTGCTGAAATAAGCTGGGGCGTCCATGAAAAAGACGTCGCTTGGATGGCAGCATATGTTGCTCCAAAACCTGTATGTACCTTTCAGCATTAATGGTGCCTTCACAGATGTGTAAGTTACCCATGCCTTGGGCACTAATGCACCCCCATACCATCACAGATGCTGGCTTTTGAACTTTGCGCCTATAACAGTCCTGATGGTTCTTTTCCTCTTTGGTCCGTAAGACACGACGTCCACAGTTTCCAAAGACAATTTGAAATGTGGACTCATCAGACCACAGAACACTTTTCCACTTTGCATCAGTCCATCTCAGATGAGCTCGGGCCCAGCAAAGCCGGCGGCGTTTCTGGATCTTGTTGATGAATGGCTTTTGCTTTGCATAGTAGAGCTTTAACTTGCACTTACAGATGTAGCGACGAACTGTAGTTACTGACAGTGGTTTTCTGAAGTATTCCTGAGCCCATGTGGTGATATCTTTTACACACTGATGTCGGTTTTTGATGCAGTACCGCCTGAGGGATCGAAGGTCACGGGCATTCAATGTTGGTTTTCGGCCTTGCCCCTTACGTGTAGTGATTTCTCCAGATTCTCTGAACCTTTTGATGATATTACGGACCGTAGATGGTGAAATTCCTAAATTCCTTGCAATAGCTCGTTGAGAAAAGTTGTTCTTGAACTGTTCGACAATTTGCCCACGCATTTGTTCACAGAGTGGTGACCCTCGCCCCATCCTTCTATGTGGATGACTGAGCATGTCAAGGAAGCTGCTTTTATACCCAATCATGGCACCCACCTGTTCCCAATTTGCATGTTCACCTGTGGGATATTCCAAATAAGTGTTTGATGAGCATTCCTCAAATTTCTCTGTCTTCTTTGTCACTTGTGCCAGCTTTTTTGAAACATGTTGCAGGCATCAAATTCCAAATGAGCTAATAATTGCAAAAAATAACAAAGTTTACCAGTTCGAACGTTAAGTATGTGGTCTTTGCAGTGTGTTCAATTGAATATAGGTTGAAAAAGATTTGCAAGTCATTGTATTCTGTTTTTATTTGCGATTTCCACAACGTGCCAACTTTTCTGGTTTTGGGCTTGTATATATAATTACATTATCTGAATATGTATACATAATGTGTGTGTGAATAAATTGCATCTTTTGTTGTGTCTTGCTAAACATACATTAAAGTAGTATTGTATTCCACCAAAATTATTTAAATATGCTAAACTATACATTTCTATACATGCAGTTTTATTTGCTGTATGCCTAAAATTTAAATATGTGACAACAGGATTACTATTCAGCGTGTTATGATTGATTAAATGCGCTGATACTTTATTGTGCCTGTCAAATATATAAGGCTGAGTGGAGCGGTCTCCACCCCCAAGATGGCCGCCTGAAATCTCGTCGGCTCCAATAGGCGAGAGCATTCCATGGGGTATCTAGTGATATCTATGCTGCAGAGCACTGTGGCATTCTGCTCCCTCCCCTCAGAGCCATATATGGCTCTGAGGGGAGGGAGCAGAATGCTTTTCTGCGCTGAAAATATTTCTAAGTCCCAGAGAGTTCAAGAAACTGCATATCCTAGCTTTAAACTGTTGTTTGACAGTCTGGCAGTACATATATATTTAAGCTTACATTTCATGTACACTCATTTAAAGGTGATTTAGGATATAAACTGCATGGCGTTGAATTGTGAGGAAGTTTTGAGAAAGTTTTTGGTTTGCATCGTGCTCGTTTTTAAAGCACAACATTTAAATCACACCCGACGCCACAAAACTTAACAATAAGACT
>JBBPBX010035447.1:0-26724 GCA_038048925.1 Garcialebias charrua
AAGTGTAGGTAGACACTGATGTTTTTCTCAAGTTCAAACCTGGATCAGATGGAACTGCTTAGCCAGTGCTCAACCATGAATGATGGGAGCATTTTAGGCCAGGTGTGAGCTCAGCGGTGTGGTCCTGATGTGAACAGTTCTGTCCATCAGCAAAGGTGTTTTTTTGTTTGTTTTGGCAGCAGTCATACATGCAGAAGGTGTTGACACAGGTGATGGATGGAGGCAGATGGCAGGACTGATGTCCTGGACGACAGAGGCAGGACAGAGTGGACACACGTCCATCCATGAGGAAAGTCCACGATATGAGCTGTGAAGAAATTACAATAACACAAAAATGAACATGAGCGCTTACAGGTGGACTGTGACCTGCCAGCAAGGAAGACCTGAAAATGACAAACATCTTGTCCTAACCTGATTGGTGTGGTGCAATGATGGATGGAGAGGTGTATCATCTATCTATGGTATCTATCTATGGTATCTTCTATCTATGGTATCTATCTATGGTATCTATCTATGGTATCTATCTATGGTATCTATCTATCTATCTATCTATCTATCTATCTATCTATCTATGGAATCTATCTATCTATGGTATCTATCTATCTATCTATGGTATCTATCTATCTATGGTATCTATCTATCTATCTATCTATCTATCTATCTATCTATCTATCTATCTATCTATGGTATCTATCTATCTATCTATCTATCTATCTATCTATCTATCTATCTATCTACCTATCTATCTATCTAAACATATAAAGTGCATACAACAATAACAATAAACAATATTAACAATAACTACAGTAAAAACACTGTTAAAATGAGTAGTGTACAAAAGAATAAATCAGGGTGCCATTAAACCGGGTGAAATATTAAAAACAAGAACATATCTGTCTTAATTTTTCCATTGACATTATTAAATATTTGAAAGCCCTTAAAGAAATCAAGGTGGACAACTTCAGTTCTTGCAAGATGTTCCAGGTTGCAGGAACTGAGTAGGAAAAGGCCTTTTTGCCAAGCTCGCTCCGCACTGAGGAAATGCTACAGGTAATGATGCCCTGAGAGCTCACACTGTAACTGCACTGATGACGTGACCGGTTGGAGGAGAGATGAGAATGCAGCAGACCAAGGAGGGATTTATAGATGAAAATGAACCAGTGTAAGAGCCTAAGTGTAGATAATGACCAACTGACCAAGGACTACAGAGTGCAGTGATGGGTACAGTAGTTACAACCAGTTATGAATCTTAGCGCAGCATGGTAGACAACATCCAACATCTGCAAAGAGCTGGCAGCAGCATTCATGTAAATGATGTCACCGTGATCGATGGCTGGTAGAGAAATAGCAGTTACAAAGCATTTTCTAGAATTCAGAGTTAAACAAGATCTATTTCTGAAAAAGAAACCCAGTTTTAATTTCAGATTATTTATAAAGTTTTCAATACGTGGTTTAAAAGAGAGATGTGCATCAACCAAAATTCCCAAATATTTGTAAGAATCTCTCCGGGTACTAAAGTTTCTTCCCACAGACCAAAAACATGCATGTTAGGCTGATTGGTAACTCTAAATTGTCCCTAGGTGTGAGTGAGAGAGTGAATGGTTGTTTGTCTTGTTTGTCTCTATATTTCTTAACCTTTATTTAACCAGACAAATCCCATTGAGATCACATATCGCTTTACAAGGGAGGCCTGGGTCTGAAGGCAGCCTAACATGCATGATTTATGTCCCTGTGATGGACTGGAGACCTGTCCAGGGTGTATCCCGCCTCTCACAGTAACTGCTGGATATGGGCACCAGTGAACCCCGCAACCCGTAAAGGAAGAGGCCAGTGATGAAAGATAATGGATGGATGAATATAACCAGATGTAAATTTAGTGGAAGCTAACTCCGCTAAAGAGTTTCAAAGTTTGCAAAAACACTAATCCACTAAATAGAAAGTAAGTTCCACTATTTGTGGATTAGCTGAACTGTGCCCACCACTGCTCAAGTGATAATTTTCATTCTTTATTGTGTTTAAATGTTCAGTCTTTTTAAAAATACTTTTACTATAGTCCTTGACAAAACAGAGGCCAAATTTGAATAAATAAAAAATGCCAGATTTGTAGGTGCCATTAGAATTTTGGGATGCTTACAAAGGAAGATGTGTGCCTCAAACTGTGCTGCCAACCAAGCAGCAAAGGAGATGCCATCATGAACATGAGTCCTCCCTGATACTGACTGTTTGAGCAAATTCAAATAATTTGTTTGTACTTTAGTTATTAAAATATCCAGAGCTCACTGCAGAAAAAAATTAATACAATTCTCCCTCTCACCTTTGTGCTTGCTGTAATTGTGAAAAACACCATGCATTTTAGCAAGATTGTGCAGCTAGGAAAACCCTGTTCTGATGCCAAAAAGAGAGCAAATTGCTTACATCTACCAACCTGGAAAGACATGTTTGTCTGAGTATAAAAATTAGCACAACTAGTTTTATGAATATAATTTTGAGGAAAAGCAAATAGCAGGTGCAAATGATGGTTAGCAGTGGAGCCAAAACCAGGCGTTGTGCAATTACAGTACTGTGAATCCAGGTCAAAATAATTGAGGTCAGTGAACTATTGTGGCTTTGGGTCCTATTGATAATGACCTCAACATCTTGTATACCTGGACAACCAGATTGATTATAATATCTATAAATAACTAGACCTTTAAACTGAATAAGTCAAGTCAAAGTCAAAGTCAAAGTCAACTTTATTGTCAGATCTGCAATATGTACTGTACAGGACATACACAGGACCGAAATTGCGTTTCTCTCAGTCCCAGTAACATGTTATATTTAGCTTCAACTGGTTCCCCGTACATCCCTAGTTGTTGCCACCCAATAAAAAGAGGCATGGATGCACCCTGTATTAATATAGACAACAATCAGAGCCATGGTCCAGATCCCATTTGACTCGGCTGACAAGCGGGACAGTAAAAATTCAGTCTGCAATATTTACCTGATATTTATGATAATTCAGGTGTGAGTTTTTATGTTTCACAGAGCTCAACCAGCACACAATGTAACTTCTAACTATGTTATAGTGTGTGTGCGTTTGTGTGTTTCAGGGATTCTTCTATTTCTGTGCTGCTTCATATAGTCCAACAGCATTGTTTCCTTCATCTGGTACACACTGTGCCTGTTAAAAAAGCTGGCAGGTTTTGTTGCAGTCATTTGCATTGTTGGGTCATATTACAAGGCAGCTCGAGGCACAGCAGACAGATCTGTTAAGACACATTACTAAAAATCATTATTCAGGGAACATGACCTAATATCAAGTGTATATGGAGATCCAACCCTGCCAGATCACTGTGTTGTGGGTTAGTTGAGAATGTTAGCTTTGTGATCACAATAAATGATGCCTACAGAACAGTGTCCAGATGCAAACCCCTACAAGGTTACTTCCAACTTGCATTAATATTAAATATATTCCTAATGCTGTGATATAACTCAAATTTGAAAAGTAAAAAAAAAGTTTGTAAAAGTTGTAGTATTTTGGTCAAATCTTGAAAATAACAGTTTGTGCAACTTCACATTTAGAGTATGTGTTGTGAACAACTCTCAACTACTACCACATCACACTGGATCTCAATACAGTATACAGTATGTAAAAAAAATCTGTTAAAGCTAATTTGTGATTAAATTGGGTTCACTTCAAATATTAATCAGTTGAACATGTTCATATGATGATTCCTTTACAAGAGTTTCATTAAAATTTGTGTGGTGACTTATGAGCTATTTTACTAACAGACCAACAGGATTGACTTCATGGTATTTGACAAAAAACTTGCACAATACATAACTCTTGAAATAGATATTGTGAATAACTTTTAGCTACAAACACACCCAGTTTAGACTCAATGTGTACAATTGATTGAAATGTAATGTTTTTTGTTGTCAAAGGCCAGCTGACTGTGGCGGCCATCTTTAATTAGGTTAGATGTAAAAGTTTTTCAGTTGCAGACTCACTTCTAATCAATATTTCCTAAAAGTTTACTTTAATTTTGTGCAGTGATTCATGAGATATTTTGCTAACGGAGAGAGTTGCCTCCAAATAGATTCAATTGGGATTGAAGATTGGGATTCAGCCCAACCCAGGTCCCTCCATTAACTACAGTACACCTAATGAGTTTAAAAATATTTCAGGTCTCCGCTTCCTGCATGTAAATGCTCGTAGCCTCCTAAAAAAACTAGATGAATTGAAAATCCTAATCAGTTCTTCTGGGGCAGATGTGATCCTTATCTCTGAAACTTGGCTCAACAAATCTGTTCTGAAAAATGACCTGGTAATCAATGAATTCAAGATCTATCGTTGTGATCGTAATAAAAGGGGAGGTGGAGTCGCTATTTACATCAGAGACTCCTTGGCTGCCAAGATTGCGTCTAAAAAAACAATCGCAAACCAGTTTGAGGCTTTAGCTGTGAACATCAGTTTGAAGGGAGGTCAGATCTTAACTGTTGTAGGTTGTTATCGTCCCCCCTCCGCAACACCTGAGGCTCTGTACTCCCTGACTGAATTCATAGGTAACTTAAAACACAATGAGATTGTTATGGCAGGAGATTTCAACATTGATTGGAATAAGTCGACCCCCCTCTGTGATAAATTCAAGGAATGTTGTCTTTCTCTCAATCTAACACAACTTATTGATTCTCCCACCAGACCAAACAAAAAATGTCCTGAAAAATCTTCCACCTTAGATCTGTTTTTCACAAATGCACCTCACAAATTTCCTGGTACAGGTGTATTTGCTAACATTTTGAGTGATCATTCCGTAATAGCAGCTCTTAGATCCACTAAACTTCCACCTGCTAAGCCCAGAATAGTTCAAAAAAGGGATTTGAAACGTTTCTGTGAACAGTCATTCCTCTGGGATCTATCCCACTTTGATTGGCAACGTATTCTATTAATCAACGACGTGAACACCGCTTGGAATTATTTTCATGACAGTTTCATTTACTTTGTAAATAAACACGCCCCTTTCCGGCAGTTCAGGATAAAGGGCCGTGACAGCCCCTGGTTTACTCCTGAACTAGCTGACCTCCTGCATAGGAGAGATCATCTCTGGGCCGCAGCAAGAAAATCACACTCAGACACTGATTGGATGAATTTTCGGCAGCTGAGGAATAAATGCACAACTGCCATCAAAGCCGCAAAACGTAATTACTTCTTATCTCAGACCTCCAAAAATCTAAACGATCCTAAAAAATTCTGGAAAACCATCAAATCTCTCTCAGGCATCCCCCAATCATCTGACCTTCCATCACAACTTCTTGTTGACTCTGTTCCTGTGTCTAATAAGCATGAGATCCTGAACTGTTTCAACAAACATTTTGTTGCTTCTAGTTCATTATTTGACACAGTTATAAATGGAAAATCATCCACTCCATCTAATAATCAAACTTCTACAAATCAAATCCCTCCTACAAGTCAATCCTCAGTTAATCACACCTTCTCATTTTCTCCGTTCTCAGTCAGTGAGGTAAATAAACTGTTAAATGATCTTGATCCTAAAAAATCTGCTGGTCCAGATGAACTTCCACCTTATTTCTTAAGGCTGGCTGCTCATATCATTTCAGTCCCTGTGACCCACATCTTTAATCTGTCCATAAGCCAAAATTCCATTCCGGATGCTTGGAAAACAGCCTTTGTTCTTCCTTTGCTGAAGGGAGGTGACCCCACCGCACTAAACAACTATCGACCAATCTCTAAACTCTGCATTTTAGCCAAGGTTCTAGAAAATTTGATAAACTCTCAGATCAAAAATTATTTGGACTCATTTAACATCTTACCTCTCCATCAATCTGGTTTCAGGAAAAAACACAGCACAACGACTGCTTCTCTGAAGGTTCTTAATGACGTTGTTGAAGCATTGGATGCTAAGAATTATTGTGCTGCACTTTTCTTAGATCTGTCTAAAGCTTTTGACACAGTGGATCATAACATCTTGTGTCATAAGCTCTCAGAAATTGGGTTCTCTGATCACACCATTGGTTGGTTTTCTAATTATCTGTCCAATCGGATGCAATGTGTTCAGCACAATGGTACTTCTTCCAGTTATTTAACGGTTAAAAATGGTGTACCACAAGGCTCAGTCTTAGGACCAACCCTCTTTACAATTTACATAGCTAATGTAGGTCAGAGCATCCCTGATGCATCCTTACATTTCTATGCTGATGACACAGTTGTTTACTGCCGAGCTAAAACAGTAGCTAAGGCTTTCCAGTCTCTGCAATCCGCTTTTGACATCATCCAGTCAGATTTGTTCCGTCTCAAACTTGTACTAAATGCTGATAAAACAAAAGGGATGTTTTTTTCAAGTAGGAAGTCGGTCCCAGCAGATCTTCCTCTGATTTTATCCTCAAATGGTGTCCCAATTGAGTTTGTTGATTCCTATAAATATTTGGGTATCCTGGTTGATTCACAGCTCTCTTTTAAACTCCACGTGGAAAACCTAGTAAAGAAACTGAAAGTTAAACTGGGTTTCTTTTTCAGAAAGAGATCATGTCTAACTGAATGTTAGGAAACGCCATCTGTGACTTTCCTCCCCTCCATTGATTACGGTGACATTCTCTACATGAATGCTCCTACAAGCACCCTGCGGATGTTGGATGATACTACCATGGTGCTCTAAGATTCATAACTGGCTGTGATTATCGTACCCACCACTGCACCCTGTATTCACTGGTTAACTGGACATCATTATCCTCACGCAGACTCTTCCACTGGTACATTTTCATCTTTAAATCACTTCTCGGTCTGCTGCCCTCATACATCTCCTCCTACATGTCTTTACGTGAGTGCAGCTACAGTGTGCGCTCTCAGGACATGATCACCTGCAGTGTTCCGTCAGTGAGGACTGAACTTGGAAAAAGGGCTTTCTCCTACTCTGCTCCTGCTTCCTGGAATATCTTACAAAAAGATTTGAAGCTCTCGGCCCTGACCTCTCTAAATGGTTTTAAGAATCTTTTGGAATCCTGGCAAAAACCATTGCAGATATGTTCTTGTTTTTGATTTTGTACATCTACCTTGTGGTGTTTTGCTAGTTTTGATACTTTGCATTTCACTTTCTATTTCTCTCCTATGTTTTTTTTTTCTGTTGTTTGTTGTTTAAGGAAATTCTACCATTGCTGTTCATCATTCTTTAGTTTGTAGCAGGTCGCTTTTGTAAATGAGCCCTCGAGGCTCAATGAGATTTACCTGACTAAATAAAGGTTGAATGAATGAATGAAATAGTTAATGGCAAAATTTTAAACTAAGATTTTGAGCAATCTATTAGCATTAGAATTTGTGTTGTGGCTCAGCCTCAGCTACTAACCACACCAAACCTCAGGTCAATACATGTAAAAAGGACTGAGTTAAAGTCATTTGTTTATCAGCTGGATGTCTAAATAATTACTTTGGATAACTAATGCAAACAAAATGATTGTTTGTTATCTCTCAGGTTGGAGGCAATGTGTTCAACATAACAGTACTTCATCTAGCTATCTAATGGTGACCAGTGGTGTGCCACAAGGCTCAATTCTAAGTCCCACTCATTTTACAATTTATGTAAATAATATAGGTCAAAACATTCCTGACGCAGAATCTCTATGTCGATGACAATGTTGTTGTTTGCCAAGCTAACACAGTTGGCAAGGTTTTCCATCTTCTACAGTCTGCATTTGACATTATTCAGTCAGACTTATTCCATCTCAAGATAATGCTAAATGCTGACAAAGCCAAAGGGATGTTGTTTTCTAAGAGAAAGTCAATACCAGCAAATCTTCCTTCTATCTCATCCATGCACGGTGTTCCTATTGAGTTTGTAGATTCTTATAAATACTTGGGAATTTTGGTTGATGCACATTTCTTTTAACCCACATATCAAAACCTTGATATATTAAAAACAAAAAACTGAAATTAAAACTGGGTTTCTTTTTCAGAAATAGATCTTGCTTTACTCTGAATGCCAGAAAACACCTTTTAACCGCTTCCTTCCTACTGGCCATCAATTATGGTGACATTATTTACATAAAGGCCCATGCCAGCTCCTTGCATAGGTTGGATGTTGTCTATCATGGTGCGCTAAACAATTCCATAATAATACTAATCATCTATAAATCTCTCCTTGGTCTGCTACCTTCTTAAATCTCCTCCCACTTGTCACACCATCAGTGCAGTAACAGCGTGCGCTCTCAGGCCATCATTACCGGCAGTGTTCCCTCAGTGTGAACTGAACTAGGCAAATAGGCCTTTTCCTACCCTGCTCCTGGAACCTGGAACACCTTTCAACAGGAAATGAAGTTGTCCACCTTAATTTCTTCAAGGGGTTTTAAACATTTGATAACGTCAATAGAAACATGCAAATATCAGAGTCAGAGTCAGAGAGTCTTTATTGTCATTTGCACCACATGTGGTACATGTGATGAAAACGAGATTATGTACACAGGGTCCCAGTTACATCCAACAACAAATGCAAGAGAAAAACAGTAATAACATCTAGGATTAACTAAGAAAAACATCAACTAGTAATACACTAAGCCCTAATGTAATAGAAAAACATCATTATAAACAGCAGCACGAACACGAGTCTGTATGAGCAGATGGTCACAAATGAACACAGCAACAAGAAAACAGATCAGCATCAGCATGATGTGATATTTTGCAGTGTTTATTCGTGTTGATTATTTATTCATGAGTCTAACAGCCTCAGGGTAGAAGCTGTTCCTCAGTCTAGTGGTTCTACATTTGATGCTCCTCAACCTCCGTCCTGAGGGGAGTGGGGCAAAGAGTGAGTGTGCTGGGTGAGTGAGGTCTTTCATGATGCAGGTGGCTCTTTTCCTGCATCTGGAGGTGTAAATGTCTGTGATGGTGGGGAGACTGACTCCAACAGACTTCTGTGCAGCCTTCACCACTCTCTGTAGAGCTTTTCTTTCTGCAACTGTGCAGCCTCCATGCCACACGTTGATGCTGGAGCACAGGATGCTCTCCACTGCACACCTGTAGAAGGAGGTGAGGACTGGGCTACTCAGACCAGCTCGTCTCAGCCGTCTGAGGAAGTAGAGTCTCTGATGACCTTTCTTGATCAGGCTGGTGGTGTTGTTGGTCCAGCTGAGGTTATCATTCATGTGTACACCCAAGTACTTGTAGCTGGAGACCACTTCCACTGCAGATCCACTTATGTTCAGTGGGGTGTGGGTGTGTTTGTTCCTTCTGAAGTCCACAATCATCTCCTTTGTCTTCTTCACATTCATGTGAAGGTTATTCTCTTTGCACCAGCTCTCCAGGTGTTCCACCTCCTGTCTGTAGCTGGACTCATCATTGTTTGTGATGCATCCCACCACCGCTGTATCATCTGCAAACTTAACAATATGACAGCCTGGATGTGTGGCTGTACAATCATATGTAAGCAGAGTGAACAGAAGAGGGCTCAGCACACATCCTTGAGGAGAGCCAGTGCTAAATATGTTCTTGTTTTTAGTATTTCACCCTGTTTTACAGTACCCTGATTTATTGTTTTAACACTACTCTTATTTTAACAGGATTGTTACTGTAGTTTATTGTTGTCATTGTCTACTGTTGTTGTTGTTGTTTGTACTTTATATGTTCTGTCTGGAACAGGTCTCTCTTGTAAATTATTTCCTGTGGCTCATCCAGACTAGCCTGTGTAAATAAAGGTTGGATGAAAAAAAGATGATATATAAAGAAAAGTTGAACATTGCACAAACCTGATCTACACACTTTCTAGGAAATACTAAAATAAAAATCTATGTTTTCATCCTGAGAGACCACAAACATACACACATAAAGCTTTTTGAGATTTTAATAAAGTGTCAGTGAAGTAAACTCAGGAGGGAAAGTGAAGCGCAGGACTAAACAAACTGAACTCTTTTAGTTTTTCTTGTCACTGGGTGACACAATGTTTGTGTTGTTGTTCTGCTGAAACCTCACACACCAGCTCTGGTTTCTACTTCAGACGGTGCGTTTACGCAGACAGAATCCTGGATTATTTTTATACGTCTTTGGCACAAACCTGATGTTTTTCGTGGCTGAATTGGCAAACACCTACCGTACACAGTTTCTAACTTCTCACTCCTTGGAGACGTAAATAGATCAGGTCTGCCACAAAGGTAGAAAGAAATGTGCTTCGCCACACCAAACCAGCTTCAGTTTGAGTTTGCTGCAAATAAAATAAAATCAAAGTCAGTTTATTTGCAGCTTCCTGAACAGCAACACAAACTTGCCACGTGTTCAGCCATGAAATGTACTGAAGAGTATTTTTGAAAAGTTCTGAATACGTTGCGTGAAACATGAGTCGGTGTCGTGGACCAACTTCTTTTTGTCAGAGCTTCAGTTCCACAGGGAACTTTATTTAATATCGCCCACCGGTTGAAGGTACAAGCCGTTAACAAATCATCACTTCTTATTTTTATATTTAAAACAGAAAGCAAAATGTTTTTATTGTTCACTTATAAAAGTCTGATAGCAGAGTTTCTCTGTTATAATTTATTGGTTTGTAGACGAAAGTACGGTAGTACTTTGGAACAGTTAGTGATTTGATTGCAGCAAACAGAGCAATCTCAATTAGTGGAGTCAAGCTGTCAACTACTCAGAGCAGGATATAATTTCTTTAACAACCCAAATGCAAAACTTTTCCAGCAGTTTGAGATGGTAATCACTATTTTATCAACCAAACAGTAAATCAATGTCCTATCACAGGTCAGTTTGGCCAGAGTTGTTGATGCTGATAGGGGATGTAAAGGTCATGGATGTTTTTCACTTAATAATGTCAAATGTCATAGAACCATGTGTGTGAGTTAGAGTTGTTTTGTCTGAACAAAGTGGAGCCTGCAGTAGCCTGCACACATGATAAACTTCAAGGCCCCTAAGCTGGAAAGAGTTGTCTTGACCTCGCCTTTTCTGATAAGTGTACAGTATAAGTTGAGGCTCCTTTATGCTGTCTGCGAGCAGACCTTGGAGACGGAGCAGCATGTAACATCTTGATGCTTGTTTTTCAGTGTTGCTCCTCTTTCGAGACTAAACTTGGGTTGTAAAGATTGTCTCGTTGTCCTTTTTGTGGCTATTTGATTAATGAGTTATGATAAGATAATTAAGTTATCCAACAGATGCTCTAACAAGCATTTCTTTTTTTGTACAGTATACAGTAATGTGTCTTATTAATGTTCTTAAATTGGTTCAAAAAGTGCAGGTTTTTATCACTTTTAAAACCACTCAACTTGCCAGTACAGTAGTTTTTAGGTCAGACAGAACTGAGATTCACGGCTGATTGGTGAGATTACGAATATCACAGAGGAGCCTTGGAGCAGTCATTAAAATGATGACAACCTCAAATATCAGCTCACACAAACGTAACAAGGAACGTTTTTTTATCGTTCACTCAAACTTTAAAGGATTTGTATACCGTATTTTCTGGCCTATAAGTTGCAGTTTTAAAAAAAAAACAAATTTTCATGTCCTGCGACTTATGCAGCGAAGCAACATATTTAGGGATTTTTCCCCATATTTTTAGATCATTTTTTGGCTGAGATATGACCGTTTCCATTCATTCTGACGAAAAAAAATGGAGCAGTACCAATTTCAGCCGCTAGGGTCCACAGACCGTTCCCAGCTCATTTGTCCGACAGCAGACTCATCTGGTCGGACTCACTCTGTCGCAGCACGGCCTCCTGCTCTCTGGAGGTCTGAACTACTGTTAGCGCAGTGTTTTACTATTAGCAAAATAGCTCAAGAACCACAGGACAGATTTTGATGAAACTTATAGAAAGTAATCACTGGATGGACATTTACAATTGATTAGCTTTAGGAGATGTTTGAGCTAAAATTTGATTTACCGGTATTTATGATCTATTTTCGCAGCGCACGTTCATTTGGAAGACCGTCTAAGCGAAACAATTTAAATCCAGCTGATTTGACATTATGTGCATTTATTAAGGGAAATGTTCTGCTCAGAAACACTTTTACTATAATGTCAGCAAACAATTTTTTTAGGTGTTTATTTTAAAGAAATGAAGCATATCCGCTCGCTGCACGTGCACGCTTTGCAGCACCGACAAAACAAAACAATTTTTTAAATTCAGCTTATTTGACCATTACGTGCATTTATTAAGGAAAAGTTCAGCTCAGACACATCTTTGCTATAATGTCAGCAAATAAATAATTGTTTTTAAGTGCTAATCTTGTTAAAGTCCTTCCATGCACGCTCCTGCGGCCATTTCGCATCCAATCCCTTTTTGGCAAAACACCGGCCCAAATTTCCGGGTTGTCAGCGGTGACGCGTAACATACTCGACGCGTCAGCGGTGACACATAATAGATGTGACGTATACGGAGGTGCGACACGTTTATGGATTTTTCCACTTTATTGGACATAACTGGGTGACTTTAAAGCCGGCAAGTACGGTAACAGTTTTGGACTAAATAGCTGGCAACCTGACTGATGCAAATTTCTGCTTGAGTCTCCAAACTGAGATTCTTCTGACTGCAGGTCAGATAATGACTACTGTACTTGTTTGAACCCCACTCAACCCAACTTCTGATGAATATGAAAACAGTTTTCATTATGTGAGAATGGTTACTTAGTTAGATGATTGTGGATCTATTTTATAATCCAAGAATGCTAGCATGCTACTATAAAACAGTTTATGATGGTCACTGTCATAGCTGGGTGTGCCTGCATATGTTAAGCTCTTCAGTGTAGTCTAGCTGTTGTTTATTAGCTGCGTACGTTTTTTTTGTTATAAAATGTAATAATTATAATTGTATAGAAAAAACTTAGTACTTAAAATAAATTACCATAAATGTGGGGAAAGCTGCACTGCCAAGTGTTAATTGACAGGAAGGTACAGGATTACATGCATAAGTAAAACCATAATGTATGTACTTATTTAAATAATTTACTTCTTTCTGCAGAGTATTATCAATAACTCGATACATTTGGGCCCAGATAAAACAGATTGTGTCCAGATCTGGATTGGGTCCTGTCATTTCCTCCTGTAAGAGTATCATATGTGACTAAACAAAATATTATGGCAATTCTAATGCACAACCAAATGTGTCATTCCTAAAATAAGGTGTGGCAAAATTACATTTTATAATTCAGGCATTTTGTTTCTTGAAAAGCAAGAATGCAGCATGAAATGATGCCTAATTTACTTGGTGAGAAATTGAAAACCACTCCAAACATTCAGCTGGAGCCTCTTCAATAACCAGCAGAGCTCACCAGCAAATTGGGCTGCAGAAAAACAATGAGCAGCAAGGAAACAGGAAGGCTTCAAGGCTGCCTTTGTAGTTGTGACGGGGACATGGAGGCAGTAAAATCTGGAACCAGCTTTCACCTCATGAATTATAATGTGAGCTGTCAGATCGGGCTTGATGCTGGGATGCTAAGAGACCAGTTCATGTCAGGACAGAGCCGCCCAGGGTTGGACTGTGGCAGGCCCTTGAGGATCTTACAAAGTATTGTTTTTTTTTTTTTACATCACATGACAACATTCCTTAAAGGTACATATATCGCTCATAGTTTTCATTCCAGAGTTTACGACTTAGATCATCTTATGTAGCGAAACGACAAAGTTGAAGCTGTTTTTGGTCAAATATCATGATGTAAAAAATCACAAGGCGCTCAACAAGTTACTTCTCAGACTGTCTCTGAGGGAATATTTGTACTATTGACTGAGCAGTCACTTTGTGTTTTTTACGGTTGCTTGGCTGTGGCGGCCATCTTAAATTGGTTTGACTTCAAAAGCTAAAACCAGTTGCAGATGTGCAGCTAATGATTAGTTGTTAAAATCCATGCAGTGGCAGTGCAGATGTTTTGAAAACAGACAGGCAAACATGCACATACACATGCACACACGTGGACAAAAACATTATTGCCCGCCTTTCTCCAACTAATGACACATTTCTCTACACTTTCAACGAGACTGTGTGTAAATAGGATTTTGTGTGTGCAAGTTGATCATGCTCGGCTGCGTCTGTGCATGTGTGTGTGTGTGGGCTGCTGTGAATAGCAAGTGACAGTCGGTACCAGATCAGAGCAAGGAGGCCCTAAACGAGCAGCGAAGCAGGGGGAGTTGCGAGATCGAGACAGGAAGGAAGGACCCGGGGGCCTTTCCACGGCACTGGGCAGGATGTGAAGGTCATGTCGCTTACCATCACATCATCTGGGCCGCTGGCCTGGGCGGAGTGTGTCTGCATGTCTGTGTGTTTTTAAAGAATGGTATCATGAAAGGCTGGTGAGGCTTCTCAGTCTTTGTTTGTACCAAGATGGTTGAAACCTCCTGAGCAGGAGGTTCTCAGCGTTTGCCACGTTATTTTTGAGTCTATTCTGGCGATAAATCAGGTTCTCTGCAGTCAGACTGCATGCATGGCCTTACAGGTAATGTCAAGTATTTATGCTCTGTTGCATGCTGGTCCAGGAGTGGTCCCTCTGTTAACAGAGTTTTTTTACTGCTAAAATGTTTGTAAATGTTAATAAACTAGACATGAAAAATAAATGACAAAAAACTGACCCTACAGAAAGAAAGTAAAAGATAGATCCACACTACCAGAGATTAATTCAATGAACTAGATTACATGTATATATAGTATTCAGATTTGACAGTAAACTATATTTTTAGTCATTTTAGGATGCAAATCACGTAAATTACAATCCCAAGGAAGCTTTAAAACATAAAATCACTTTACAAAAGTTAATCGTGAAGACATTTTCTGTGTTACTAAAATTTTAACCTTTCAAAAGCTTGTTCATATCTTTTGTAGATGGTTTTGTGAACAACCTCAGGATTTTTGTTTAAAGAAACAGATTATCAATCAATCAATCAATCAATCAATCAATCAATCATCAATCAATCAATCAATCAATCAATTTATTCACTCAATTAAAAAAAAATCATCAGTTTACAAACACATTCTCTGACAACACATATTTACACGAGTGAAGAGGGAGCAGGAAGAAGAAAATCTTGTATAGACCTGCCCCCTTTCTCAATAATTACAAAAATGTCATGGCTGTATACATTAAATTAACAAAACAAGTTGCAAACAATATATAAACAATAACATACATAACAATATATCACTCTTCCCATTAACAACTCAAAAGTGTATAAGAGTTAATCATTCTTTTTTTATAAAGTTTCTTGAATTGGTTTATTGTAGAGCAATTTTTAAACTCCTCATCCAAACTGTTCCATAGTTTTACTCCATGCACCGAAATGCACATTTGTTTTAAAGTAGTACGCACAGTTTTACTTTTGAAATCATACTTCCTTCTGTT
This sequence comes from Garcialebias charrua, assembly GCA_038048925.1. Classification (NCBI taxonomy): domain Eukaryota; kingdom Metazoa; phylum Chordata; class Actinopteri; order Cyprinodontiformes; family Rivulidae; genus Garcialebias; species Garcialebias charrua. The sequence continues at coordinate 15,299 of JBBPBX010035447.1, forward strand.
AGTTCTATCACAAGAGCTTAAGACAAAGAACTTTTGTAAATTAAATGGCAATAATCTCTTTCTAGCTTTAAACATAATCAATAACATTTTTAAATTAACCAGATCCTTTAGTTTCAAGATATTTGATAGAATAAACAATTTATTTGTATGTTCTCTGATGTCCACTTTATATAAAATTCTCATGACTTTCTTTTGTATGACAGATAACGGTTTAGTGTTGATTTTATATGTATTGCCCCATACCTCTATACAGTATGTCAGATATGGAATAACAAATTAATAATATAATGTATGTAGTGTTGACAGCTCTAAAACATGTTTTACTTTATTTAGATTAACCCGATTAACCTTTAAACTGCAATCAATTTCACATTGCATGATGATTCTGGTGGATATATTTTGATATTCCTGCAAAAAGTGGACCAGGTCACAACAGAGGTTCTATGGCATGTGACACATAGTATCAAAGGTTTCATCTGAAGAGAGCATGCAAGAAGACCTCCCCTAAAAAAAGTAAAATATGTCCAGGCTGGTGGAAACTGTTTTGATGGTACTGTATATTTGAATAATTTGGGGGCGTACAAGCAGGATGGCAGCTAAGCAGGAACTGGGTGACAAAATTCAACTATCAACAGAGAGAGAGAGAGAAAATAAACGAGAGCGTGACGAGGAACAAGAGCATGTTGGCAGGTCTGAATACAGCAGAGATATACTGTAGAACCAGAAAAAGGTGAAGTGGGGGTGTGAGTCAGAGGACTGAGAACAGTTTGAGGATATCTGGTGGGTGGAAGCGTGGAAATGAAACATGGATCAGGCAGGAACTGCAAGACACGTACAAATGTACGTACCAGATCTGTTTGCAACTGAGGAACAAGATCTTTCTCTGCAGAAACGATGGAGACCTAAACCTGATTCGAGTGTGTTACAAATAAAGAACTGGGGGTAGACTAGACACTGCTCCCACCACTAAATCTGAGCAGGACATCCAGTGTGCGGAGTGGCTGATACGTCAGTTTAGTCACAACATGCACAGACATGCAATAAAAATGCTGCTTCAAATCAAAGAGATGCAAGATCTCTTATCTCATTACAGACAAAGATAAGAGAAAATAAAGATCTTTTTGTGCATCTGAAGACTTTGACAGCTGCCAAGATGAAGCTTAATAAAACTAACATTACTCGCTGAAACATTACGCTCCAGTCAAGTGGTTGAGATGACAAAAAACAGTATGATTATCGTGAAGCTGAAAAAAATCCCTTCAGAAACAGCATCAGTGAAAAACTAAACATCGACACTAACACCGTGATGAAATGAAATCAGCCCTCACTAATCTTCTTCTTCTTCTTCTTCTTCTTCTTCTTCTTCTTTCGGCTTTTCCCTTTTCAGGGGTCGCCACAGCGAGTCATCCTCCTCCACCTCACTCTGTCCTCTGCATCCTCTGTCCTCACTCCAACTACCTTCATGTCCTCTCTAACTGCATCCATATATCTCCTCTTTGGCCTCCCTCTGTGTCTTTTTCCTGGCAGCTGCATTTCTAACATCCTTCTACCAATATACCCACTGTCCCTCCTCTGGACATGTCCAAACCATCTCAGTCTGGCCTCCCTAACTTTATCTCCCAGTTGTTCAACATGTGCTGTACCTCTGATTATCTCATTCCTGATCTTATCCATCCTTGTCACTCCTAAGGAGAACCTCAGCATCTTCATTTCTGCTACTTCCAGTTCTTTCTCCTGTCTTTTTGTCAATGACACTGTCTCCAGACCATACAACATAGCTGGTCTCACCACTGTCTTGTAAACTTTTCCTTTGACCTTTGCTGACACCTTTTTGTCACAAATCACTCCTGAAACTTTTCTCCATCCACTCCATCCTGCCTGGACTCTCTTCTTCACCTCTTTACCACATTCCCCATTTTCCTGGACAGTGGACCCCAAGTACTTGAAGTCCTGCACCTTTGTGACCTCTGCTCCTTGTAGCCTCACTGTTCCACTGGCCTCCCTCTCATTCACACACATGTACTCTGTCTTACTACGGCTGACTTTCATTCCTCTTCTTTCAAGTGAATACCTCCACCTCTCCAAGTTCTCTTCCACCTGTTCCCTGTTCTCACCACAGATCACAATGTCATCTGCAAACATCATAGTCCATGGGGATTCCTGCCTGACCTCATCTGTTAGTCGGTCCATCACCAGAGCAAACAAGAAGGGGCTCAGAGCCGATCCTTGATGCAATCCCACCAGCCCTCACTAATGAAGGGACTTAATCATTTCTGACAAATAACTGCTCAAACCTTTGTTCTTTCTAAACTTTTACAGCGGAAACAGATTCATTATATCCTTTAAAGGTACTGCCCAGATGTGTATTTATTTTCACTAACTGGACAATTACACAACGGTGTAACACTGAAGTCCACAGCAAACTTTGTTTCACTTGCAGGAACAATGCCACAACAAAGTGTTTCATTTAAAGTGTGGATGAAAGATTAAGTTAGAGATTTTTTTTGTTGCATGGCCTATTTATATTCAAAGAGGAACTGTGGGGGATGAGTCTGGCTAATGTCACATTACACGTCACACAGACAGATTCAAGACAGACAGCGCAGTCAGAATGGATGGTGAAGGAGTTAGAAAATTAACCAAGGAGAAACTCTGTTTTATAATTTTGTCACTAAGAGGTTACCACAGTTTCTGATAGATGGCGTGTGGCTGTGTCCACATGCTGCCTGGTCGAGGTGCACTTGCTACGGGTCATCAGTGCCACAGCTGCCTGGAGAAGGAGCTCTCTCTCTCGGTCATCACAGTCATGTAAAGCTGCCTGCGCCCCTACTCAGCTTCCTCTTTTTCTTCTTCTTCTATGACTTCTTTGATTGTATTTATAAGTGTTATTTGACTAACTTTGTCATTTTTGCTGGAACAGCTGTAATGGTTGCTGTGTTTTCTAACAGCCTCGGGCGGCCATAGGGGCCGAGATGGTGTAGAGGCAGGGCAGCCGGCACAGGACCGGAAAGTCCCAGGTTTGATCCCCGGTCACTGCATTCCTCGTTGTGTCCCTGGGCAAGACACTTAACCCCGAGTTGCTCCCGGTAGGACTGGATGGCGCCTTGCATGGCAGTCTACCGCTACCGGTGTATGAATGTGTGCATGAATGGGTGGATGGCTGGTACTGTGAAGCGCTTTGGGGCCCCTCATAGGGGGCTGGAAAGCGCTATATAAATAAGCTCCATTTACCATTTACCATCTACTCCATAGTTGCCAATTCCGCTTATTAGAAGCAACTTTGGGCTTTTTTATTTTTATTTTAAGCCACCCATAAAATTTGTGTGTTTTTGGCCTTGTTTTGAATGTTAAGTCGCTTTTTTGGGCTTGTTTTTCTGTCCGAGTGAAAGCAAAATACGAGTGATAGGTAGTTTGTCCCTTCACGCTCCCCTTCCACGGATGTTGCGTCCAGGCGGATGTTACGATCAGGTGCAGTTGGCACCACAGATAGCTCCCGCATTGCCGGGTCGCCTGTTCTACTCAGTGTTAGCTGTTTGACAGGTGCAATGAAGGATCTGCGCGTTTAATCCGTCATAGCTCGCTGAATACTAAACTTATTCTCACAATGTTTCCCTCTGTAAATCTTAGGGGTACAGCCATTAAAGCTGAACACATGGTTCAGTCAGTGTATTTAAATATTCTTGGTGGGTGCAAAAAAACGTTCAATAGAAAAACGACTGTACTTTATTTGTAACAGTAGACGTTTTGCAATTCAAATAAACCTTCTTTTACAGTTAACATTCCTTCTGTTAAGTCAGAGTCAGAGAGTCTTTATTGTCATTTGCACCGCATGTGGTACATGTGATGAAAACGAGATTATGTACACGGGGTCCCAGTTACATCCAACAACAAATGCAAGAGAAAAACAGTAATAACATCTAGAATTAACTAAGAGAAACATCAACTAGTAATACACTAAGCCCTAATGTAGTGGAAAAACATCATTATAAACAGCAGCACGAACATGAGTCTGTATGAGCAGATGGTCACAGATGAACACAGCAACAAGAAAACAGATCAGCATCAGCATGATGTGATATTTTGCAGTGTTTATTCTTATTATTTATTTATTCATGAGTCTAACAGCCTCAGGGTAGAAGCTGTTCCTCAGTCTAGTGGTTCTACATTTGATGCTCCTCAACCTCCGTCCTGAGGGGAGTGGGGCAAAGAGTGAGTGTGCTGGGTGAGTGAGGTCTTTCATGATGCAGGTGGCTCTTTTCCTGCATCTGGAGGTGTAAATGTCTGTGATGGTGGGGAGACTGACTCCAACAGACTTCTGTGCAGCCTTCACCACTCTCTGTAGAGCTTTCCTCTCTGCAACTGTGCAGCCTCCATGCCACACGTTGATGCTGGAGCAAACCGTCTTAAAGTAAAGTAAAACCCATTCTTCCTAGACAGCACTTTGAAACAGCAATCCATGCATTTGTGACCACACAGCTAGATTACTGTAATGCACTTTATATAGGTATTAGTGATTCATGTATTTCCCAGCTTCAGAGGGTTCAAAATGCAGCTGCACTACTTTTAACAGGTACGAAAATTTGACCATATTTCCCCTGTTTTAACTTCTTTACACTGCACCTGGTGATGAGCGGCTGAGGTCTGAGGAGAGCTGTGCTGCATGTTTCATGGCAAGATCTAGGTAAACCAAACAATTTCGATAAAAATTCAGGTAAGCCAATATATTTAAATTATATTTAAATTAAAAATATAAAATACTATTCGTATTAACCTGTGCCTCTTGTTTAAAATAAACAAAACTGGACAAAGAGACCGTGAGGGATTTGGAGGAATATCTGGACGCGTGTTTTGACAGCTTTGTGATGGGTAAAACACAGGGAAACTCCACACCCCCGCACACACGTCAAATCGCACACGCTCGGCGAGCTCACCTGGTTCTTCCACATCTCCTGAAAAGAGCTTTACGGAGGTGTTGGAGTCTATTGATAACAAGCTAACTAGCTTAGACGCAAGATTGGCTTTAGTTGAGATTCTCCACCAGGAATTCTCTGCACTCAGAGAATCCTTAGAATTCAGCCAGGCTCAGGTGACGTCACTGGCTGAGGAGAACAGAGCGCTGAGGGGGGACGTGAAACAGAGGAAGTGACACGGATTTCTGGCAACAACAGGAAATTCAAAGAGTCTACTCTCGATCTACAAAGTCGAAGCATGAGGGATAATATTGTTTTTTCTGGGATACCGGAGCGTGTAGATGAAGACGCGGAAGTTACTATCCGTGACTTCATTCAACAAAAGCTGAAACTCCCGAACGAAACGGTAAGATCAATCAAATTCCATCGTGTTCACCGGCTCGGATCTAAAAATATAGATAACAAGCGTCCCCGACCAATTGTCGCTAAGTTTGAACATTACAAGCAGAAAATACAGGTCATCAAACAAGGCAGAGAGTTACGAGGGAAAAACTACAGCGTAAATGATCAATTTCCCAAAGAGATCCTGGATCGGAGACGCGTTCTGTTTCCAATAAGAAAAAAGTTTATTTCTGAAGGAAAGAGCGCGACAGTGTCTGTTGACAGGCTTTATGTAAATGGACAATTGTACAGGGAACGGGACGTGACTCCGTGGCTTTATTAAGAGGATCAATGACAGGTTAGTTTTGAGCAGGGCTGTTCAACATACGGCCCGTGGGCCAAGTCAGGCCCGCTGGTGAACTAAATGGCCCATCAGTGAGTACAATTTAAGAATAAACATAACTATATATATAGCTTTAATTATAAAACAAGGCTATTTAATGATAAGAGGTACTGATAAATTAATCTTGAACGCTTGGCTTTAAGTGATTGTGGCTCTTGGACGGTTTAGTTGAGTAGTCCTGGTGTAATGCTTGTTACACTGGGTGAATTAACTGGTGTTTGTAAATGAAATTTAAAGCACAGCTCAGTGTCTGCACTGGTAAAGGTGAACAATGTCACAGCAGTTGTTTGTTTTTGTTGTTTTTTGCCTGTTAGTTTTTCTATTAATTTTATGTTTTATGTCTCTTTCTTTTGTCTTGTCCATATAATTTATTAGCACACAGGCACAAGGGCAGTTATACACCCATGTCAATCCACACAAATACCTCATAAAGAAATACAACAAGGATGTATCCCTAAGAACAACACTTAGATTATTTCTTAATGATAAATAATCAACCCTCAAAGATATGTTTTTACCTGGGTGTTTTATTATTTTTAATATTTGTGATGATGGGTGTCTATATTCTCACAATCGCAGGTATGGGCACTTAAGGTTTGTCACATGGAATATTAATGGAGCCGGTAGCCGACATAAAAAATATAGAATCTTTAACTAGATTAAAAGATTAAAGGCAGATGTTGTGTTACTCCAAGAAATTCATAAATTACCATCAACTGTGGATGATCTAAAATCTGCTGAGTTTCCTGATGTATTTTCAGCCTGCTATAATTCGAGACAGAGGGGGGTAGCAATACTAATACATAAAAACGTTAACTTCACAATATTAGACACAATTATAGATCCTCACGGTAGATATATAATATTAAAATTATCCATACTCAGTCAAAAATATTGTATTGTTAGTGTATATGGGCCAAATGTGGACGCCGCCGTTTTTTTCATGATCTCTTTTCTATTCTATCAAATCACATGGACTGCGCAATGGTAATGGGAGGTGACCTTAACTTGGGTTTAGATGATAAAATGGACAGGCTAAATACAGTAGGAGCTCAACGAGGCTGGCATTCCATAAATATAGTAAAACAGTACATGAGTGATTATGGACTCTGCGATACATGGCATTCTCTTCACCCTGATAGCAGAGAATGTTCTTTCTTTTCACATGTGCATAAATCTTATTCTCGTCTAGATTATTTCATAGTAAGCAATTCATTGCTGACTAACATTTCAGACACTAAGATACACCCTATTGCTGTCAGCGATCATGCACAAGTTACATTAAATTTAGCTAATAATAAAGAAAACCCCAAAAATATAAACTGGAGATTAAATACCTCACTGTTAAAAGACGAAGAATTTATACAATATTTTAAAAATGAATGGACGCTGTATTTGGAGTTTAATGACTTGCCAGGAACATCAGCATGTACACTCTGGGAGGCTGGGAAGACAGTTATGAGAGGAAAAATAATATCCTATTCAACAAATAAAAAGAAAAAAGAAAATAAACATATTGAGGAATTAGAGAAATCCATAAAATTACTAGAAGGTATACAAGGAGAAGATACACAAAAAAACTACGCAAGACAAAGTTAGAATTAAATGAATTTATTGATAAAAAGAACAAATTCTTGGTAGAAAGGCTTCGATTAGAACATTTTGAGCACAGTAATAAATCAGGGAGCTTTTTAGCAAACCAACTCAAATTAAACAAAGAAAAAACGTCTATATACGGTATTAAAGACACAAATGGAAATATAACTTATGATGAGGGAAAAGTAAACAGTGTTTTTAGAGATTTTTATAAAACTATACACTCCACAAATAAATCCAACAGATGATATCAATCAATTCTTGGATAGAGTAACACTTCCAAAATTAAACAGTAGTCAATCATCAGACCTAGACTCACCATTAACATCAGCAGAACTCCATGAAGCAATAAAAAAAAAAGCCAAATAAAAAATCTCCTGGTCCAGATGGCTATCCAGCAGAATTTTATAAAGAATTTTGGAATATATTGGAACCAATATTTTACAGAATGCTATTAGAATCAGAAGAAAATGGCAGGCTTCCAACACATATGAACTCAGCCAACATTAGTCTCCTTTTAAAATCAGGCAAGGACCCAGTATTGCCTACAAGTTATCGTCCCATCTCTCTTATTAATGTCGATGTTAAAATAATTTGTAAAGCCCTCTCTAAAAGATTAGAGAGGATAACTCCTTTCATTATTCATCCAGATCAAACTGGATTTATAAAAGGAAGACACTCGACTACAAACACTCGCAGATTATATAATTTAATAGAGTATTCATATAGTAAAAATATTGAAACAGCTATTTTATCTTTAGACGCAGAAAAAGCATTCAATAGTAAATTGGAATGTTTTATATGCTACCTTGATTAAATTTGGATTTGGAAACTATTTTATTACGTAATTGGTTGAAAATATTATATAACTCACCAAAAGCATGTGTCAGGACAAATAATCAAATATCTTCAAGCTTTTGTTTAGAGAGGGGCACAAGACAAGGATGCCCACTTTCACTGGCATATTTGCTATGTTTATTGAACCTTTAGCAACAGCAATAAGGCAAAGTGCTGACATTAAAGGCATACAGTGTAAAAATATAGAACATAAAATTAGTCTATATGCTGATGATGTTTTACTTTTTCATCAAAACTCAGAAAACTATGTTATCAAATTAATAAGCTCATTCTCACAAGTTTCTGATTATTCTATAAATTGGTCAAAATCTACAGCTCTTCCAATAAATTGTGTGTTTAATACTTCTTTAAATGAAAAACTACAATCAGGTAACATTACATACTTGGGTATTAAGATTTCTCATAGATTAGGAGAATTAATAAAATTAAATCATATTCCACTTTTAAAGAAAATTGAAGATGATCTTACTAGATGGAAATCTCTACCAATTTCACTTATGGGAAGAGTTGCCTCAGTAAAGATGATGGTCCTGCCGAGAATAAATTATTTATTCTCATGGGCCTCATGCACAAACCGTTCGTACGCACAGATTTGTTCTTAAACTGTGCGTACGAGTGATTTAGGATCATTTGTGGCATTCAACAATGTTTTCGTATCCTACGATTTTTTTCAGATACGAACAAAATTTACGAGTGGTCCGGACCTGTCGTATATTTTACGAGCAGTCGGTCTGCTGTCATCCAGACGGAATTTCTCCACTAATAACTTCATATTTCGTTATTTAGAAAATATTTAGAGTTTAAAAAAGTCACGCACCACAATTGTTTTTGACAATAGGTTCTGTTTGAAGTCGAATTATAATTTTAAATGTAATAATGACTAACGGATTAAAGTATTTAAATTAAAATCAATTTGTTATCAATGCCGTTTTCTAACACTACAATATTAATATGAAGATCTCAAACTGAAACCAACTTAAATTATGAATTAATTTAAGTTTAATTTGTCTCGGTAACGCAGACTTTACATTGACCTCCTCCTGTCACAGTCATAGATCTCAGATAGCTCAATGAGAAGAGCGTTGCGTCGCAGTTCCGAACCTTATGGGTTCAATTCCCACATGGGACAACTGTTTTTTTTTCTCCTTTTAATTCATTCCAGATTTAAAAAACACAAGAAAACTATTTACAATACAACAAGAAATGAAGCATAAAGTCTTTTTAATCTGGAATGAATAAATAATCTAAAGAAAGAAGGAAAAAAAATAGTCATACCTCGTGGGAATTGAACCCACGAGGTCTCGATAAGCGATACAATGCTTTACCCAGTGAGCCACCAGGACGCATGTATATTTTAAGGTCCACATTTATTATAAACAAACATTCTTTGGCTTTAGTTGGTCATTTACTCCCATGAGTGACGCTGCTAATAAGGACAGATTTTCTTTTCTTGACCTCAGAGAGCAGAACTTCAATCTCCGCACCGGTAGAGTTCTTCTTTTTACTTTTCGCTGTCATTTTATGAACGAACACGTTTTGCCTCTGAGGCAGGAAACGTAGCCTTATATGGTGTTTTGAGGGGTGGGAATTATGTAAATAACCTCTCCGCGTGCACGCGCAGGTGAATAGAACAGGTGGGATTCATCATAGTACGCAGCTCATTTACACACTTTTCCTGAGGATAGAAGAGTTTGTTGAATCTGACGTGGCATGTTCGTACGAACGCTTCGTACGAACAAAAGTAAGAGAAATTTAGGATAAAAATACGAACATGTTCGTGCATGAGGCCCAATGATTCCAAATAAACCTTCAAATGAATGGTTTAAGTCCTTGGATTCTTTCATATCTAAATTCCTTTGGAAAAACACAACTCTACGTATTAGCTTAAAAACATTACAGAAATCTAAAGAAACCAGAGGATTAGAACTTCCAAATTTTTATCACTACTATTTAGCAAATAGGTTAGAATATATTTCAAAGTGGCTAACTCCAAATGCACTAGATGTTACTTGGTTAAATATAGAGCAAACTTTATGTAATAATATTAGGGTTTCAGATCTGCCATTTATTAGTATAAATATAAAAAAACATGTCTGCTTTAAAAGTATCAGTATTAGCTCATCTCTGACAGCATGGTGGGAGTATCTGAAAATGACAAAGTCTTCACTACTCCCATGCAGACAAACACCCATCTGGAACAATCCTGACATACAGAAAGAAAATAATATGTTAAATTTCTCAGGTTGGAGACTTAAGGGAATTGAACGTCTGGAACACATATTTGATGGTGTAGACTTTATTTCATTTAATGAATTAATAATACAATATGGCATTGACAATAAATACTTCTTAGAATATCAACAAATTAAGTCTATTGTAAAAAAGAAATTTAAGCTTAATAGAGAATTGTTAGAGACACCAATATGCGTGTCAGAATTCATTAATCTTAAACAACCCAAATTGTTATCTAAAATATACAAGAAATTGTCTAGAATCGATAACTCCATAACGCTTCCTGTTGCAAAATGGGAGACAGATTTATCAGTCAACTTTGACCAAAACACCTGGTCTGAAATATGTTTAAAAACATTTAAAATGACTAGAATATCTAATTTACAATTAATACAGTATAAAGTTCTCTATAGAGTACACTATACAGGCCAGTGAATGTTTAAGATGGGATTTACATCATCCAACAATTGCTCACAGTGCACAAGTGTAGCACCTCTGCACACTTTATGCTGAAAACCTAAAATGGAGGGTGCTTGGGTTCGGTATCAATCTGGTACCCCAATTGGTGTGCAGCACCAATGACCTAGTTTAATACAAATAGGACCCAGAGAAACAGTGTAATTTGAGGCAAAATGATTCAGCCTTAATTTATTAAACTAAATAACCTAATAGTGAGTGACAGGTATATATGTATATATCAGGTGTATCCATTTGTATAAAACTATCATTAATAAAACATGGTTCATCTTCACCTTGTTTTAGGCATCAGTGTGAAAAGAGAATGTGATAGAAGTTGTCCAAAAATTGAAAAGTGGAAGCAGAACACTCCCATTCTCTTTTCACACTGATGCCTAAAACAAGGTGAAGATGAACCATGTTTTATTAATGATAGTTTTATACAAATGGATACACCTGATATATACAAATAAAAACATGAACAAACTTACTTTACAGTATACAAACATAATTATGCATACTTCTACACGTGTTAAAAAAATTAAACAGTTTATGGCCCCCCCCCATAAAAAAAATCACCAGCCGCCACT
>JBBPBX010035448.1:18574-32057 GCA_038048925.1 Garcialebias charrua
CCACAACTTCTCCTCCTCCACCATAACCCTCAGCACTGGCTCTCCTCAGGGATGTGTGCTGAGCCCCCTTCTGTTCACTCTGCTCACATATGATTGTACAGCCACACTTCCAGGCTGTCATATTGTTAAGTTTGCAGATGATACAGCGGTGGTGGGATGCATCACAAACAATGATGAGTCCAGCTACAGACAGGAGGTGGAACACCTGGAGAGCTGGTGCAAAGAGAATAATCTTCACATGAATGTGAAGAAGACAAAGGAGATGATTGTGGACTTCAGAAGGAACAAACACACCCACGCCCCACTGAAAATAGGTGGGTCTGCAGTGGAAGTGGTCTCCAGCTACAAATACTTGGGTGTACACATGAATGATAACCTCAGCTGGAGCAACAACACCACCAGCCTGATCAAGAAAGGTCATCAGAGACTCTACTTCCTCAGACGGCTGAGACGTGCTGGTCTGAGCAGCCCAGTTCTCACCTCGTTCTACAGGTGTGCAGTGGAGAGCGTCCTGTGCTCCAGCATCAACGTGTGGCATGGAGGCTGCACAGTTGAAGAGAGGAAAGCTCTACAGAGAGTGGTGAAGGCTGCACAGAAGTCTGTTGGAGTCAGTCTCCCCACCATCACAGACATTTACACCTCCAGATGCAGGAAAAGAGCCACCTGCATCATGAAAGACCTCACTCATCCAGCACACTCACTCTTTGCCCCACTCCCCTCAGGACGGAGGTTGAGGAGCATCAAGTGTAGAACCACTAGACTGAGGAACAGCTTCTACCCTGAGGCTGTTAGACTCATGAATAAATAAATAAAAAAAAAAAAATAAACACTGCAAAATATCACATCATGCTGATGCTGATCTGTTTTCTTGTTGCTGTGTTCATCTGTGACCATCTGCTCATACAAACTCATGTTCGTGCTGCTGTTTATTCCCACTATATTAGGCTTAGTGTATTACTAGTTGATGTTTTTCTTAGTTAATTCTAGATGTTATTACTGTTTTTCTCTTGCATTTGTTGTTGGATGTAACTGGGACCCCGTGTACATAATCTCGTTTTCATCACATGTACCACATGCGGTGCAAATGACAATAAAGACTCTCTGACTCTGTGTATGAATGTCTAATTGTCAGGCTGGGATTTGGACTGCCCCCTCTCTGTTACATCTGAGGCTACTTGGTGTCGCGCTCCTACCACGTGGCCCCCGGGTGGGTGTCCTTTTGCCTGCGGGCGTGCTGGGGGCCCTTGTTGTCGCTTTCAGGGGTTGGGCGCTTGGGCGTGTGTCGGCTCGGCCTGGTGGCTGCCTGGTGGGGCTCGGGTCCTCTGGTCCTATCGGGTCTGGGCCTGAGGGGTGGGCGTCCCCGGTGCCCGGGCCTCGGTCGGGCCTGGGGCTACGTCAGTGCAGCGGGCTCTTGCAACGGGCTCCGGCGGGGGCCTGTGGGTTTGTCGCTGTTGGCCTCCCGGGGGTCATTGTGTGTAGTCGCTGGTGGAGCTCGTCCGGTTCTCCACCTTGGTCAGATCTGGGGAGAGGGTAAGTGGGTCGTCCTGTTCGGGTGGCCCTGGGGACTCTGGGCTCGGGGTCCTTCTTGGGGTCTTGGGCTTTGATCGCCCCTTCGTCTGCCTCGGGCCTTGGGGGGACGGATCTCTGATGCTTCACAGTCGCTACTGAATGTTCTATTGGAGGATCCTTAGTCACTTATGCATGTTCACAGCCACACACAAATGGATGCAGGGATGTATATGTAGATATCATATGCAGAACCTTATTCACTTATGCATGCTCACAACCACACACAAATGGATGCAGGGATGTATATGTAGATATCATATGCAGATATGTAGATGGATATGTGATATGAATGTATATGTATATATACATTTGTAGGTATGGGTATGTTTATTTATGGAAATCTACTACAAGGTCATGAATATTATGTCTTTATGCATGTGTATTTTATTGCTGTGTTTTGTCATGTGCTTTGCAGGATTGCGGACAGAGGTTGGGTGTGTTTGCCTTGTGCTCTTTTTGTGGATAATTGTTGTGTTTTGTTGTCTTATGCTGGTGTTTTGTTGTCTTATGCTGGTGAAGATTCTCAGTCGTCCAAGACATGATAAAATCAAAAAGGCATTCAATACAAGATCAACTGGACTTTATTTGTTGCAGAAGCAATAGAAACTGAAGCAATAGAAACCGTCAAAAAACAACTTCTACAGGACAAGGAGTTGGACAAAAGGACCAACTTAACCCCAGACCACATCTGCACCCTGCTGGATCTCTGCCTCTCCACCACTTATTTCAAGTTCAATGACAGATTTTACAGACAGAAGCACGGCTGTGCCATGGGATCTCCAGTGTCACCCATTGTTGCTAATCTTTACATGGAGGGGACAACTCCAAGCCATTGGTTAAGATATGTGGATGATACCTGTGTCAAAATCCAAGCCAGGGAGGTGGAAGCGTTCACCAGACACATTAACTCGGTTGATAACAACATCAAGTTCACCAGAGAGGATGCTAACGACAATAAGCTGCCTTTTTTGGACTGTTTGGTGCATATGGAGGGAGATGACAGTCTCAACATTGAAGTTTACAGAAAACCAACCCACACAGACCAATATCTCCTGTTCGACTCTCACCATCCACTGGAGCACAAACTTTCTGTCATCAGAACTTTACAGCATCGGGCAGAACACATCCCCACAAGGACAGAAGGGAAGGAAAAGGAACAGAAACACATCAAAAATCTCTGCAAACATGTGGATATCCCAACTGGGCTTTTGTCAAGTCAGCAAGGAAATCTGCTAAACACAATAATGAACAGAAAAAGTCTAACAGACGGAAAAACATTGTCATTCCTTATGTTGCTGGAGTCTCAGAGAATTTCAGAAGGATTTTCAACAAACACAACATCCCAGTACATTTCAAACCCAGCAGGACTCTCAGACAGAGGCTGGTCCACCCTAAGGACAAAACCCCGACACACAAACAGAGTGGTGTGGTTTACGCAGTCCAGTGCAGCGAGGTCTGCTCAGACCGCTACATTGGAGAAACTAAGCAGCCCATCCACAAAAGAATGTCCCAACACAGGAGAGCAACCTCCTCTGGACAAAACTCAGCTGTTCACCTCCACCTCACGGACAAGGGACACTCATTTGAGGACCAGAATGTGCAAATTTTGGACCGAGAGCACAGATGGTTTGAGAGGGGTGTGAAGGAAGCTGTTTATGTTAAGAGAGAAAAACCTTCTCTTAACAGAGGAGGAGATCTGAGATTTCAACTTTCCAAGACTTATAACTCAGTTTTGGAATTGATTCCGAAATGTTACACCGGATGGGAGCAGAGGTGTCTTGTCTGTAAATTATGCCGGGTACCCACCTAAATTGTCAGAACGCTCCTGCCGCCCCCTTTTGGCCGCTTGTCACGGCCACACTGGGAGACACTGAGACGCGTCTGATGACGCGCACTGGGGGTAGGCAGAGAGTCAGTTGTTGTGTTTTCATGCTGCTGGCAGATAAAATCAGCAGCACGTGACCCCCGTTCCTACTGGAGTGGGTTTTCTACGAGCCGAACTGCAGCTCCGACAGTCTTTGTTGAGATTAAAACGTTTTTTTATGTTTGGGGTGATCCTACGCTGGAGCGGACAGCAGCAACTGTAAAAATGTCAAGTTTCTTACCGGAGTCTGGTTCCAATTCATGGAGGCTCGATGGGGTAAGTTTAAAAAGTCCAAAAAAAGTCCCGTTGTCGTTGTGTAATCACATAGCAGAGGCTCTCCCGATTGGTTGTTGCGATGCGTCGAGCAACGTCGAGCCGCAAAATATCAACTTTTCGATCCGACGCTGCTCAACGCGTAGGTTGCTTCGGACGCGCGCGTGCGCGGAAAGGAACTGCCGCGTGCCGCCGCGCCGCTTCAAACACTCAAAACGCGCCGCTTCACGATACGCCGCGCCTCGACGCGTCTCCACATAGACTTTGCATGTAAACCGCCGCTTCCGCCGCCCGACGACGGCATAAGACTAACAAACTTCTTTGAGAAGCCTCTGTTGTTGGTTGGGAGGTGTTTTTTGTCAATTTACATACAGTGTTGTGTCTTCTGTCAGAGACCTCAAGGGAACCCCCTACTGTTAAGGTGTGATCTGTCAATTTACATGTATGTGTTACCTCAGCTTGCAATTTACATATGATGGTGCGTGGTTCTGTTATAACTCCAAACTCTCACAGTTTGTTTTCAGTGAATTGAATTGAAAAAGCCTCCTGGATAGGAGTCGAAACGTTTTCTGCAACAAATAAAGTCCAGTTGATCTTGTATTGAATGCCTTTTTGATTTTGTTGTCTTACTTTCTATCTTTCCTTTCTCTCTTTAAAATTTTTTTAAAAATTCATATCGGTGTGAGAGGATGGCTGTGAGGTGAGAAGGGAGGCCATCTATAAAGGAAAAAATATATATTGTTTTTGCAAAAACGAACATACAGTAGTTCAATCTTAAAATATATATATATCTTGTGCCATTTTATGCAAAGTGCAAAGATTATGTCAGTGGAGCTTTAACCTTTCTACATTAAAAGTTATAATCTTATTAACTCTTTTTTTTTTACCTCTTTGTGTTTTTATCCCAGTCTGGGACAGAGATAGCAGCTGATTCTTCTTCCTGTTCAGGGAAATCCACCAGAGATTCCACCAGAGATCACCTGCAGCTAAGAAGTCTGTGATGATTGAACTCTGAACTTTTCCAGGGACAGGTGGGAGCAGGTCCAAGAAGAGGTTGTGAATAATGAGGCCAAATACAGCCGCACTGCAAAATTAACAAACCTCTACCTCTTTATTCCTGATACCTGTTGTTAGTGAGCGGTTTTATCCACCGCTGGAGATATTCACTGCAACTAGATCTGTGCTTTTGGAAGAAAATGTGGAAAAGTTGGTCTTTTTGGACAAAAACTTAAAACTTGATTAGTTAGATTGTAAACAGTCTGTTGCTGCTGCTTATTGTTCTGGTTCTGACTGTTATTGTATTTATTAAGATTTTTATTATTGTTAGTATAGTTTATTTATTGTAAAGAGTGCCATTTATTTAAAATATCATCCAAATGGGTTGCTTTTTAAATTTTTTATACAAATGTATTGTTTACTTGGCATATTTTCAAAATAAACATTTTGTAAGTCTTTTTTGTACCAAAAATTAACATACATACACACACACACACACAAACACACACACAGTGTTGGGCACCAGGCCGCTAGGGAGCGCTAATCCGCTAATAGCGGACCTAAACAATTTGTTAGCGCTATAGCGGATTGACTAACTTTTATAATTCATAAGCGGATTTGCGCTATTTTTATTTAAAATGCAGTACCGCTAATAACTAATTATCTATCAGTAAAAACAAAAAAACTTATTTACGGGCTCTTAAATCAACCGGACGACTGCTCACGGACCATATCCGGTCAGCGCCGGATGTGGTCCGTGAAAAAAAGCGGTCCCCGCCCTAAGGGGGGCTAGAGAGAGCGCTCTCTCTATAGCAGTTAGCAGCCAGTGTGTTACTCTGCAGCCTTATTGCTTGTTTTCGAAGAGTCAGACGAAGAGTTTTTAACATGGAGGGTGAACTTATGGATGTTTCTCAGCGGCCTACGCGACGCGTCAGCGCCTCATTTGCCCTGTTCAAAATGGCGACCGGCCACAGAAGCGAAGGACTTTACAAGAAAACACGGTAAAAACAATTATTTCTTTGCTGAGAAAAAATATATTTCTTAGCTGACTTTATAGCACAAGGTTTTTCTGAGCTTAACCGTTTCACGAAATGGTCAAATCTGCTGGATTAAAAAAAGTAGTTCGCCATTTGCACGTTAGCGCGTTAGCATTAGCTTCCGCTAGCTTTGCTAAGACATAAGCGCTTTTGAAATTGCGGACCTAAATAAATTAATAAGCGCGTTAGCATTAGCTTCCGCTAGCTTTGCTAAGACATAAGCGCTTTTGAAATTGCGGACCTAAATAAATTAATAAGCACTTTAGAAATAGCGGAACTAATTTTTGGATTAGCGCTGCCCAGCACTGTATATGTGTATGTATATTAGGGCTGTGCGATATGACGATATATATCGTGGGGACGATAGAAACGTGTCTATCGTGCTACTTTCCTTCTATCGTCTCTATCGTGATAAATAAGAATAAAAAAATAACGGTCGCAAAGAAGCTTCATATTGTGGTTTTGCGAGATGACGGCGCTGCTTTATGTTTGACGCACGCGCGGGTTTGCGACACATGCTTTACGTTGTTAAACTCGAGTTCAACAGAGACGCAGCCGGCATGAAGCCGGTGTCACCAGATATCTATGGGTGTCACAACATGGAGAAACAGCTGCGCAGGCAGCCCAAGAAGAAGAACTTTTACCAAAAAGAGGGGGAAGCTCACCTTGTTAGCTTCCATTATTTCGCTCCGCTGAAACTCGGAGACAAAATGGGTCCAGAGGACACGAAGTCCAACCGAGTCCGAACTCGGGTCCAGTTAACCAATACAAAACAGACCAGAGACACAACAGAACCGGAATCAAACGCAACGTTTTCTCTTTTCTGTTTCTTTGCCTTGTTTACTCCAGATTCCAGTCAGAGCGGATTTCTTCTTCGTGGGTTTTATTAGCAGCCGTTGTTTTACCGCCACCTGCAGGAAAAATTTGGACCAAAGTAGGTCCAAAGTTGGACCAAAGTTTCTACTTTGGTCCAAATTTCCTTGTTCTTTTTGTTCACATTCTTATAATTGTAACTGTATCTGTAGTAAAATAAAATAAAAAATAAAATAAAAACTTTGGTCCAAATTTTTCCTGTACACACACACACACACATCGTGTTGTATATATACAACACGATGTGTGTGTGTGTGTACTGGAAAAATTTGGACCAAAGTTTTTTTTAATATCGTGATATATATCGTTATATAAAAAAGTAGTCCATATCGTGATATATGATTTTTTCCATATCGCCCAGCCCTAATGTATACAGTATATATATTAGGGCTGGGCGATATATCAAGATTTTTAAAATATCGAGATTTTTTTCTAAAGAGATATAAGACGAGACTATATTGTTTATATCGAGAATCCTCCGTCTGTCTGTTTTCTCCCACTCGCCCCCCTCCCACTCCTTCACTGAACACAGACCCAGCCCCTCCTTCCTACAGGCTGCAGGAGGGCGGAGCCGCGGAGACTTTCAGCACAAGAAGTAAACACGGCAGATAGGAAGAGCCGCAACGCTAGCTGCTGAGGGGGAAAAACAATGTTTTTTCTGAGCTAGTTTGGATTTAAATGGTCAGATGAGGGCAGAAAAAATATTTATGTAGACAATGCTGAAAATAATCCCGACGAAGGGTCGGATCTACGAATCTTTTTCACCATTTAAACAGCGGAGTGGAGCATGCATGAGTGAAACGGCAGAACAGTTTTTTTTACAGCCTCCTGCTTCATTAAACAAACCACGGGTCTGAGCTCATTTAGTCGTGCGCGCACTGCAGAGACATTAATAAATCAGCAGTTTATCGCTAAAGAAACGGTCCTTAGCGGCTAACAAGATGGCTAACGCTTTAGCCGTCTTCTTCCACAGCTGAGACTGACCGTGTCTTTGGCGCTATATGATAAACTGCTGATTTAATAATGTCTCCGCCTCTCTGTTCACGTTTCTGAGTGGAGGCTGTCGTGGTTTTACACAAGGATTCAATGCAACACTTCGTAGAGCAACTTAGAGAACGTCTTTATTTTTTTATTCATTTTTCGTGAACCCGGAAACAACCCCCTGACCCTTTCACAATAAAACCGGATACAGTATATCAAATATATTGTACCACAGAGGCTCACATTTACTGTAGTTCACAAAGACACTGACTAAAGTGAAAGCACCTTTCTATCTTATCAAGACACTCAAAGCTCTTTAAAACACAATCTGTGTCCTCATTTACCCATTCATACAGCACTCTGCTAGAACTGTACAAAGAATAATCAGTACTTTATCACATTCATACACTGATGGGACACACATCAGAGGCAATGACACAGCTGCCCTCAGCTGAAGAGGACTATTATTTAATAGGTGTAAATAAATGTCTAAAAAATAAAGTAATGTATGTAAATAGTTCATTTTTTAGACATTTATTTTGTAGAGTTACAGCTGTTTGTTAATAAATGTTGCTGTGTGACAACTGGGACAAAGCTTTGACTCAGAAATATATTTTTGTTATTCTTTTATGGAAAGAAAATTATATCGAGATATATATCGTATATCGCGATATATCACAACAATATCGAGATATGAATTTTTGTCCATATCGCCCAGCCCTACTCCATGGCCTCTCCAAACTCCTCCCACGCCCGAGTTTTTGCCTCAGCAACCACCCGAGCCGCATGCCGCTTGGACTGCCGGTACCTATCAGCTGCTTCCGGGGTCCCACAAGCCAAAAAGGCCCAATAGGACTCCTTCTTCAGCCTGACAGCATCCCTCACTGCCGGTGTCCACCACCGGGTTCGAGGGTTGCCACCACGACAGGCACCAACAACCTTGCGGCCACAGCTCCGATAAGCTGCCTCGACAATAGAGGCGCGGAACACGGCCCACTCGGACTCCATGTCCCCCGCCTCCCTCGGAACGTGTTCAAAGCTCTCCCGGAGGTGGGAGTTAAAGCTCCGTCTTACGGGAGACTCTGCCAGACGTTCCCAGCAGACCCTCACAATACGTTTGGGTCTGCCAGGTCTGACCGGCATCCTCCCCCACCATCGGAGCCAACTCACCACCAGGTAGTGGTCAGTTGACAGCTCCGCCCCTCTCTTCACCCGAGTGTCCAAGACATGCGGCCGCAGATCAGATGAGACGACAACAAAGTCGATCATCGAACTGCGACCTAGGGTGTCCTGGTGCCAAGAGCACATATGGACACCCTTATGCTTAAACATGGTGTTCGTTATGGACAATCCATGACGAGCACAGAAGTCCAATAACAGAACACCACTCTGGTTCAGATCAGGGGGGCCGTTCCTCCCAACCACACCCCTCCAGGTCTCACTGTCATTGCCCACGTGAGCGTTGAAGTCCCCCAGTAGAACAAGGGAGTCCCCAGGAGGCGCACTCTCCAATACCCCCTCCAAGGACTCCAAAAAGGGTGGGTAGTCTGAGCTGCCGTTTGGTGCATAGGCACAAACAACAGTCAGAGCCCGTCCCCCCACACGTAGGCGAAGGGAGGCTACCCTCTCGTTCACCGGGGTGAACCCCAACGTACAGGCACCAAGATGGGGGGCAACCAGTATGCCCACTCCTGCTCGGCGCCTCTCACCAGGGGCAACTCCAGAGTGGAAGAGTGTCCAACCCCTCTCAAGGAATTGTGCTATTTTTATTTAAAATGCAGTACCGCTAATAACTAATTATCTATCAGTAAAAACGAAATAACGTATTTACGAGCTCGGACGACAGCTAACAGACTATATCCTGTCAGCGCCGGATGTGGTCCGTGACAAAAAAGCGTCCCCCTCAGTCTCTTGGTGTGTGCTCTCTCTATAGCAGTTAGCAGCCAGTGTGTTACTCTGCAGCCTTATTGCTTGTTTTCGAAGAGTCAGACGAAGACTTTTTAACATGGAGGGTGAACTTGTGGATGTTTCTCAGCGGCCTACGCGACGCGTCTGGATTTTAAAAAAAAAAGTTTCGCCACATTAGCACTCTTCAAAATGGCGTCCGCGACGGCCAAAGAAGCCAGGATTTTACAACAAAACACGGTAAAACAATTATTTCTTTGCTGAGAAAAAATATATTTCATAGCTGACGTTATAGCACAAGTTTTTCTGAGCTTGAGAGTTTCACGAAATGGTCAAATCTGCTGGATTTAAAAAAAGTAGTTCACCATTAGGACTCTTCAAAATGGCGTCCGCGACGGCCACAGAAATTAAGAACATAAAATAGCTGACAGGGCAGCAAACTTACATACTCAGGGAATCACAAGGAACTCAGGAGACAGAGGCAACAGGAGACAATGCCAGGACAACGATAAACACAGAGATACAGACTTATTTTTGATTTGATTTGATGTTTATTCATTCATTTTAAAAGAACAATACAAAACAGTTTCATCAGATACAAGGATGAATAGACTTTTAGCTGAATGGATGGATGGATAGACAGTTAGCTGAATGGATGGATGGATGAATAGACAGTTAGCTGAATGATGGATGAATAGACAGCTGAATGGCTGGATAGATGGATGAATAGACAGTTAGCTGAATGGATGGATGAATAGACAGTTAGCTGAATGGATGGATGGATAGACAGTTAGCTGAATGGATGGATGGATAGACAGTTAGCTGGATGGATGAATGGATGGATGAATAGACAGTTAGCTGAATGGATGGATGGATAGACAGTTAGCTGGATGGCTGGCTGGATGGATGGATGGATGAATAGACAGCTGAATGGATGGATGAATAGACAGTTAGCTGAATGGCTGGATGAATAGACAGTTATCTTAATGGATGGATGAATAGACAGTTAGCTGAATGGATGGATGAATAGACAGTTAGCTGGATGGATGGATGGATGAATAGACAGTTAGCTGAATGGATGGATGAATAGACAGTTAGCTGGATGGCTGGATGGATGATCTTTAACAAGTTCTAAAATCATTAAAATTTAACCTCAGCTTGTGCCTCTGACCCAACAGAACCTCCTTCAGCAGCAGAACCCTCTGTGGTTCTCTGCAGGACTTCATCAGTCTCTCTCCTGGTTCTGGAGGAGTTCTGACCCACTCTTCTTTCCATTGTTGCTTCAGTTCTTTGAGGTTTCTGCTCAGCTCTCTGAAGGTCCCACCTTCAGGTTCAGGTTCTGGACTCTGACTGGGCCGTTGATTTGATTTGATGTTTATTCATTCATTTTAAAAGAACAATACAAAACAGTTTCATCAGATACAAGAATACAAGTAGGATAAAATGAAAGGAGCAGAAAGAAGATGAAATCTTATTATATCTGCCCCTTATTTCACAGTTTGTTCAACCAATGATAACCTTCAAACTACATCACAAAATGAATAACTCTACTTAATTTTTCTAACTGTAATACACAAACTACATCACAAAATGAATAACTCTACTTAATTTTTCTAACTGTAATACACAAACTACATCACAAAATGAATAACTACTTAATTTTTCTAACTGTAATACACAAACACACTAAGCTACATCATAAGTACAACATAAGTGTAATACACAAACACACTAAGCTACATCATATATAGTTTTTGAGCAAGTCCTTTTTGACCTTTTTCTTAAATGTATACATTGATTTTGCATTTTTAACATCACTCTCCAGAACATTCCACAATCCAACTCCCTGAATTGAGGTAGACCGTCCCTTTAAGCTGGTTCTGAATTGTGGTTTGATGAATATCTGTCCCTTTAAGATTGTAATAACTTTGTCTAAATTTCTTTGGATATTTAAAGGTAATGTGTTATTATGAGCCCTATACATAACTGATAAAATACTATATTCTACCAATTCCTGGAATTTCAATAAATTTAGCTGAAGAAACAAGGTGTTTGATGGATGACTGAAATGTTTTCTGGTGATTACTCGAAATGGCTATAGTCAATACCTATTTCCAAAAGAGGGAGGAACATAGAGTGACCTATAAAAGTGGAGGAAGGAGTACGCAGGTTGACTACATTCTGTGTAGAAGAGGAAACCTGAGGAGATTGGAGACTGTAAGGTTGTGGCAGGGGAGAGCGTGGCCAGACAGCATCGGATGGTTGTGTGTAGAATGACTGTTGTTGCGAAGAAGAGAAAAAGAGTAAAATCAGAGAAGAAGACCAAATGGTGGAAGCTAAAGAAGGAAGAATGTTGTGAGAAATTCAGAGACGAGCTGTTAAAGGCTCTGGGTGGTAAGAAAGAGCTTCCAAGTGACTGGGCTACTACAGCAACAGTAATTAGAGAGACAGGTAGGAAGGTACTTGGTGTGTCATCTGGACAGAGAATGGATGATAAGGAAACCTGGTGGTGGAATAGTGAAGTGCAGGATGCCATTCAAAGAAAGAGATTAGCCAAGAAGAAATATGACAGTGAGAGGACTGAAGAGAGGAGACAGGAATATAAGGAGATGGGACGTAGAGCAAAGAAGGAAGTAGCTAAGGCAAAGCAGAGGGCGTACAACGAGTTGTATGGGAGACTGGACACCAAAGAGGGCGAGAAGGACTTGTACCGATTGGCAAGACAGAGGGATCAGGCTGGAAAGGATGTGCAGCAGGTTAGGCTTATTAAAGATGGGAATGGGAATGTTCTAACAAGTGAGGAGAGTGTGATGGGTAGATGGAAGGATTACTTTGAGGAGCTAATGAATGAAGAGAATGAAAGAGAAAGAAGAGTGGAGGTCATACAGACTGTGGACATGGAAGTGGGAAAGATTAGTGAGGTTGAAGTCCGGAAAGCTCTGAAAAGAATGAAGAAGGGGAAGGCAGTAGGACCTGATGACATACCAGTGGAGGTTTGGAAATGTCTTGGAGAGATGGCAGTGAGGTTTTTGACTCAAATATTTAATGGAATATTTGAGGGTGAGAAAATGCCTGAAGAATGGAGAAGAAGTGTGCTGGTTCCCATTTTTAAGAACAAGGGTGATGTACAGAGTTGTAGCAACTACAGGGGAATTAAGTTGATGAGTCACACGATGAAGATCTGGGAGAGAATTGTGGAAGGAAGGCTTAGACAAGAGGTGACTATCTGTGAGCAGCAGTATGGTTTCATGCCAAGAAAGAGCACCACAGATGCCATCTTTGCTTTGAGGATGTTGATAGAGAAGTACAGAGAGGGTCAGAAAGAACTCCATTGTGTGTTTGTGGATTTAGAAAAAGCATATGACAGGGTGCCAAGAGAGGAGGTGTGGTATTGCATGAGGAAATCTGGAGTGGCAGAAAAGTATGTTAGACTGGTACAGGACATGTATGAAGACAGCAGGACAGTGGTGAGATGTGCTGTAGGAGTGACAGATAGCTTCAAGGTGGAGGTGGGATTGCATCAAGGATCGGCTCTGAGCCCCTTCTTGTTTGCTCTGGTGATGGACCGACTAACAGATGAGGTCAGGCAGGAATCCCCATGGACTATGATGTTTGCAGATGACATTGTGATATGTGGTGAGAACAGGGAACAGGTGGAAGAGAACTTGGAGAGGTGGAGGTATTCACTTGAAAGAAGAGGAATGAAAGTCAGCCGTAGTAAGACAGAGTACATGTGTGTGAATGAGAGGGAGGCTGGTGGAACAGTGAGGCTACAAGGAGCAGAGGTCACAAAGGTGCAGAACTTCAAGTACTTGGGGTCCACTGTCCAGGAAAATGGGGAATGTGGTAAAGAGGTGAAGAAGAGAGTCCAGGCAGGATGGAGTGGATGGAGAAAAGTTTCAGGAGTGATTTGTGACAAAAAGGTGTCAGCAAAGGTCAAAGGAAAAGTTTACAAGACAGTGGTGAGACCAGCTATGTTGTATGG
>JBBPBX010035449.1:13198-32056 GCA_038048925.1 Garcialebias charrua
AGGATGTTATTCTGTTATTTACTTATTCACCTGGATTATTGAGCATAAATCAGGATGTTATTCTGTGTTATTTACCTGGATTATTGAGCATGCATCAGGGTGTTAATCTGTTATTCACCTGGATTATTGAGCATAAATCAGGATGTTATTCTGTGTTATTTACCTGGATTATTGAGCATGCATCAGGGTGTTATTCTGTTATTCACCTGGATTATTGAGCATAAATCAGGATGTTATTCTGTGTTATTTACCTGGATTATTGAGCATGCATCAGAGTGTTATTCTGTTATTCACCTGGATTATTGAGCATAAATCAGGATGGTATTCTGCATTATTCACATGAGTTATTGATCATAAGTGTTTATTGAGGCTTTATTTAATATTTTATTTAATTCATTTATTCATTCATTTAAAAGAGACAAAATAAAACAAATTCATGAAAAAAAACATTGAATGAAAAGAGTGCAGAAAGAAGAAAAAAAACTTCTATCACCTCCTTATAATAAACATTGAACCAGTCCGGCCCTTGGCTTGTAGCAAATTTGTTTTTTTGGCCCTCAGTGTATTTGACTTTGACACCCCTGCCCTAGGCTATGGTGTGGAGACTTTATAAATGCACTTCCTTAACTGAGACTCAGTACTGGAAGCCCTTTTTTGCACTTTGCATTCAGGGCAGGGTGGTATGCAACATTTGTAAAGAACAAAAAGAGAAAAAAAAAACACTTTTCTGGAGATCTTGCAGGATGTTAAATAAACTGTACTGTATTTATAAAATGGTTCTTAGCTGTCTTATTAACTACTCAGAGTGTTTTGCATCACCAGAGATAGAGATGTTCACCCAGATCTGCACGTGTTCATATAGTGCACCTTTATGTGCACTGATCACATAACCTCACTATGCAAACCCTGCCACAATGCTCTGGGGCAATGGGGACATTGGAGTTTCAGTGTCTTATTTTCAAGGTTTTATGTGTGAGATTACATTTTATGGATTAAAGACCAGGGATTATTTATCAACCAGGCACTGATGTTTCAGCTGCTCTTCCACTCGTTTCTTTAAAAAAAGAAATTAACAGCATCTTCATTATATTCATGACATTTTTATTTATTTAGAAGAATGTACAAAATCAACAACTAAACAGCACATTATAAGACTTTTATTGAAGACAATCTATAGACAAATCTGCAGCTTTTGCTTGTTGAAAACATTTTTTTAATTTAGCATCAACTAAACATCAATAAAGTATGATTTAACGATCAGGATTGTTATTCTTCTGCCCAGCAGTGAGGATACACAACACTTTATAAAACACAACAATACAAGTTTTAGCTATTTTTGTGTATTTTGGTGTATATTCATAATTTTCAACCAAAAAGTCTGCAACTGATAAAATGCTTAAACCGAAGAGCTCATGAGAGTTTAAAAAAAAACATATTTTCTCCAAAAATGAACAAGTATTCTGATCTGAACAAGTAAAAGCATTGTTTCAGTGATGTTTTCTGCACAATAATAATTATATTGCTTGCACTGGTGGTAAAAAAAAACACACAAAAAAAAACTAATGCACAAAATAAAGTCTAACTCTATAAGAAAATAACAAATACCCATCAGAAAATGTAAAATTGTTAAAAAAAAATCTTGATAAAGGTCTGGGTCTCCCTGTTGAAAGCAAAAAAGCTAAATTTTGCTCTCTAAGATCAGTGACATAAATACTCCTAGGCTCTGTTAACTTGGACTGACGTTGCTTTAAGTTGCGTCTCCGAGTGGCAACTCTTTTTATTTTTGTCGTGGCTGTTGTCTCTTGGGTCCACTTGGTGTCTCGTCACGCACAGCCTGTCTCAAACAGTTTGGCCAGCTCTTTACAGTCTGGGTCAATGAGGTCTGCAGGCTTCTCTCCACTTTCATTCTCTGCTTCTGTGCTTGCCCCCATTGCCAAAAGATACCTGAGAGAGGGAAAAGGAAACTCTTAGAGATTCAATGTGTAAAGATCTGTGATATTTGTATATCTAACCTAACTATTTACTAGAGATGGACCTTTTTTTAACAGACACACCTTTCATATTTATCTGATAATTATGTGATTCTTCTTCTGTACATTTGCCGGCAGTAAAAATGAGCTCACCCACGACCAGTGACCACTTAATAATCCTTTCAAAATAAACTATGAAGGCAGATAAATGCTGGGATGCTCTAAGCTGTTGCTTTTTTATTCATTTTCTTTCAGGAGAGAGAGTTATGTTAGAGAGGTAAGTGTTATGATGTACCAGTCGGGAAAAGCAACACAAGGAAACAAAATGGCATTGTTTCACACAGTTGCTAAAAAATGTGTTAGGCCTATATCAATTCACCAGTTGTGTACTGTAGTCCAAATTTTTGTAGTGATTATACTGTGCTTAGAAACCAAAGTGCTTGGTACAATGTAATCATCAATTTATTTTAGATTTTTAAGCATATTGAACATTTCCAAATTTCTCTGATGCTTATATATATATATATAATAAATGTACAACAAACTTTGTGCAACAGTTATCTTTATATTAAAAACATGTTATAGCATTTATAAAACAGTATCAAAGCAAAACATGTTCAAGTATTAAGTAGTAAGTTCAGAACTATACAAAAATTTGCTGGAGAAGCGAATGTAATAAACAAACGCTGTACACAGACAGATTCTTATGGAAGAGTTTGCTGTTTAACGTATCAATGTCATGGCCTAATGATATGTCATGTACGTTTAAGTAGGTATACTGAAATTCGTAAGCTTTTCTAGTGGGTATACACCATATACCCACATATCGCATAGACTACACCACTGACAAGAATACTTTTGAATACTTTTATACTATTATGGAAAAACTCAGGTCAGTGTTACACTTTTACTATTTTATGCTTATGTTTATTAAATGTTTTAGTGTTTAGTGTTTAGATGGTTACTGTTGCACCGAGGGACTGAGAGAAACGCAATTTCGGTCCTGTGTATGTCCTGTACATATTGCAGTTCTGACAATAAAGTTGACTTTGACTTGACTTTGACTTGACAACATAACATACAAAAATTACTGCTCATTCCTGTTAATTTACAATTTAATCCATTAAATGTCTTTGTCATCAACATCAATAAAGATGGCTGAAGGCAGCGACTCCATTATGTTCATTATTTGTTTAGAGTCAAAGCTAAATATTTACGGGTGCTGGTGCGATGCCATGTTGTAAATTTGGTTCCAGACTGTGCATTTAGATCTATTCTCTCAATACATAAGTTCCACGTACACACCCTTCAGGTTCTCAAACAGGCTGTCAAACTGTTACTTACAGACATGATACACTTTTAAAGCTTAAAATACCAAAATAAAAACAAGAACAATCTTAAAAATGCATATTTGAACATAGAACAGTAATGTAAGAACTGCACAAATAATATAAACTTTCTTATTTCTTTGTGGCGGTGGAACTTTGCAATTGTGCTGCAGCTAGCCTACAGGGGATGCTCATCCTTTGTGGCTTCAACTTCCGCGTTCTTGTCCTCTCTCTAAATGTTGCTGTGCTTTGTAGTTCAGTTTTATGTTGTAAAGTCAAGATCATTCCATTTAAATCTAATTTCAAATGATTTAAAATGTTCTGCCTTTGAATGTCTGTTTTGTGTGTAACTTTACTTGGCAATTTCAGGAAAGCCATCACTGCAGGCCATGTGCAATGGCGTCCAGCCGTTTTCGTCTCTCTGATGGACATCGGCGCCGTATTTCATCAGCAGCTTCACTACCTCCAGGTTTCCGGTTAGTACGGCTTCATGTAGAGCAGCCATTCCTGCACAGATTGCCAACATCAGTCCTCTTTCTGCTGTTTGCAACAGACAGAGGACATGCATAGGTAAAAGTGTCCATAGTGGGGCAGCAATAGCTCACCTGAGTTGAAGAGTGTATCCACACGAACCTTCCTCGCTCTCATGAAGCGGCCGATTTGCTCCAGATCCCCTCGTCTGACGTTATCCTGGAAGATGATGTCGTTGGGGAAGTGGACGGCTCTTTTCGGGGGTTCCACGGGGATGACAGGTGCAGGGTTTTCTTGTGTTTGCGTGCGTCGCGTTGAGCTGTGCCGTGAGTCTTTGCTGTATGAGGGGACGTATGTCGATGCCGGCTTGTAGGAGGCTGTGTAATGGGATGGGGTGTAATTTGTGGTGCTGAGCTTTGTGGGGGTGTACTTCGATACCGAGGCATAGGTGGATGCTGGCGTGTAATGTGAGGGGCTGCAATAGGATGAAGTGTTGTACACCGACGTGTGCTGTGGACTTCGTGTGTATGTTGACACCGGTACATGGTAGCTGTACTTCATCCTGCAGCTTTGATGCCCCTCGCTGCTTTTAGATCAAAAGGGGGGAAATGAGAATCCAAGGGAGAAATAAATCCAAGGAAATACCAGTGTCCTTTGCCGTGTCCCTTTTTGTCTATGTCCTTTGAGTTTCAGCAGCTCTTTCAGTCCTTCGCTTTGCTTCACTCAATCCAAATCCTTGTTTTCGTTCTCAACTTTTCACCTTTTCTCCCTGTCGGTTCATTTCTAATCTGGTTCAAAGTTACTCATCACACAGCACGTCTGCTCCTGCACAGAACCAGAGTCTAACGGGGGCAAGTCAGACAGCATCCCTATATGTCCTCTGCAGGGCTATTTTGGGGTCCAATGCCCAATGACTTCAGCTTAGAAATGAGCGGCCCCCATCGGGCTCCTCCCACCGTGATCACATGTCCACGGACACCAAACCCACCTCGAGACCATAAAAATGTTGACAACCACACCGTTCTCTTGGAGTCCTCACTGAATGTTCCCACGCAGACGTCTGAACACCGATGACCGACATCGGTGGTAAAAAGTGTTTGTTGCTCAAATGCAAAGGTCGTTTTAGGTTATGTTTCCATTTTAGACTATTACAAGGTGTCACTTTTTATTCATCATTCTGTTTGAGTATTATAAACAAACTAATAACCTGAAGCAAACACCACAACAATTCCAGTGTCACATGTTAGTGTGTTGACGCCACGTCCTTCTGGGAAACTTGCTGAACACACATTCATTACTGTTAATCTGAAAAACCTCATGAGTGCTTCTCACATGCTTCTCTCACTTCCCCCTCATGTTGTCTAATAAACTTCAGGGTTTCCTTTCAGCATTTCATGCTTTGCAAAATGAGCAGATGGCATGCTCCGCTGAGGTTTTATAGAGGACAGCAGTCCTAGACAACTGAGTAACTGAATATGTAACCTCTCCCCTAAAAGACCTTTGAAAAATCACATGGCGGCTATAAACACAGCTATTTGCAACCGTGACCCTTTGACACGTGCTGCAGCATGCACAGCCAATGAATAATAAAACTTAATCGTATAGAGCAATTTATACTGCTGCATGTTTAACATGTTAAAAATCCCAATAAACTCCTGAACTGTATGTCCTGTGAATTTGTTGTCTGTCTTCCAAAATACTGTATGGTGAAACTGACTTCAATAAAGTGGCAGAGGATCTAAAAGTTTTAGTATCAGTATATAATATTATATACCAATATATTGCAATATAATCGATATTGATTTCCTTCAGAAAGACTTTACTGACACATTAGGCTACTACTTGTAAACAGATTTATAATGGGCTTTTTACAGACACAAGTAAAAAAAAGGTTTGTTTCTCAGCAGCAGTAAAGTGCATTCTCTCCAGGAATCTGTTGTTATTGCTTTAAATGTCTACGATCCTGTGAGCATGATGCATGAATTAAAAGCATCTGCTGCTCAGCTCTCTTTCCCTTCATATCTAAATCTGTGCTGGCATAGGTAAGCCGTTTTGCTTCCAAGTCTGTGAATGGAGAAATCCAAGACACGCAAAAAGAAGAAGAAGAAGAAGAAGAAAACAGCAATAGATTTCACAATCTTATTTCTTGTTCAGTAGATTATGACTTTTGCTTTCAGTCCCTAAATATCCGTGAAGTTCTATGATGTTTGGAGGCCTAAACGTTTATTATTCATCATCTCTATAAACTCTGTGAACTGTAGGGAAAAAAAAAGCAAACGCGTAGACGTGTCCAAGTGATTTGACGTTTGCCCGCTCACGAAGGGAATGAGGTTGGGAAGCAGCTGTTTTACAGTTTCAAGTTTAGCGTTGCAGCAGAGCAACAGCACAGACACTCCCTGTAGCTTCTCCTACGACACGCTGCAGGGATGTTCTCACCACGAAGAAACAGGAACCTCCGCCTGAGGACAACGTTTGTTCGTCGGACCTCAGTCAGTGTGGAGGTTTCACACATTACAGTGTTTGCCTAAACATGGTGTCAGGCTGTGGCCTCCTGCTCGATCGTGTTGCCTTTTAGAGTCGATGTTGCAGTTTGTCTAAACACAAAGACAATTTAAATCATTCAGGAGAAAGACGTGCTTTAAACCAAAAACATGAACTTTCCATCAGCGTAGAGACATTTTGAATTGCACAAAGATTTGGCAATGTCCACTTTGTGAAGCAACCACCGACCACTACTGCAGCCCACATGTGTAAAGCAGAGGGCTGCCATCTAGTGTGCCCGTGGGAGCAGGGTGCCTTGCTCAAGGGCCCAAAGTGGGAAAAATGAGGATGGTGGCAGATACGGGTGCTTCATCATTCCCACTCTAATTTTATTGTAACAGTCAAGGGAATCGATCTGGCAACCTCTATCACAGGCTCACCATCTCTAAACTCTGCACCACTACTCCCTTATATTGTATCATATCGTGTCATACGATATACGTACAGGTAGTCCTCGGGTTACGACGGTCTCGAGTTACGACGTTTCGTGGTTACGACGCATCTTCCATTTACTATGAAAAGCCTTATTTCGAGTTACGCAGTTTTACATCATAAACGTCGTGACGCAGGGTGGAAGAATACTGTATTGTACTGTACGCGATTCAGTGGCAGAGGAATACTGCACTGTACTGTGAACGCGGTTTTACGTCGTATACGGAATACGGCGGATGGACCGAGGACAGCGTCACCAGCATCCCAGTAGGCCATTAACTCTTTTTGACCTTCATTATGGCTCCCAAACATGTGTGTTTTTTGATAATAATGTAGGGTACTATGTTAAGGGCGAAATATACCTGAGCGTACAAGCAGTACGCCTATACGCCACGTACGTACGCCAAGGCAAAAGCGTAGCCCCCGCGTAGCCCCTCGGGCACAAACGCGCAAAGCTTTTTTTTTTACGACCGCGAACGCGATGCGCGGTGTCTGACCATAAACTTCCCCGGCGCCGGACTGTTTTGTATGTTACACAAATGAAATAAATTCCCCTTCTTTATCGCTGATCGGGCCTTTTCTTTTGTTTTTTTGCCTAAAGTCAAGTAATCACTTCTTCCTCCGTTCACTCGATGAATGAAATGAATGAATTCAGGTCCTACCTGGGTGCGCGATGTTTTAAATATCCCTGGTGGGCTGTGTGCTGCAGGAAAAGCGCTCCCTGTTATTATTTTTATTTCTGAGAGAACTTTTTATAACATATATAGTAGAAACACCGTATCAGAACACCGCAGAAGTCTTAAGCGAGCTGCTCATGAGCTGACTGAAAGCTGTCAATCATTTCAGTAGGCGTGTCAGCAAGTGACCAATCAGCGAGCTCAGTTGAGTCCCCTCCGCGCGCAGCTGCTCATATTACAACAAGGATCTGGAGCGAGAACGCGAGCGTTTGAAAGCTGATAAAAGCCGAGCTATAGCAGCGAAAGCATGCGCACAAAATGCGCGCGTACAGTGGCGTACTTCATGTACGCTCAAGTGTATTCCAGACTTTAGGATAGGCTAAGTGCTTGGTAATACTGTACTGCACATGCAGTATGTTCGTATTTTCTGACTTACGTCGAAAATCGGTTTACGCCGCCGCGTAGGAACAGATCTACGTCATAAGTCAAGGACTACCTGTATTGTATTGCATAGTATCATATCCAGTGTTTTAAAAATCACTTAACATTTTGTCTTCTAAACTCGTTAAAATCACATTACTTTGCTGTTCCATGAGGCATTTTTTATAAACAAAACTACTGAATGATTACCAGATTTAAACATGGAAGAGTAATTTTTTTATTATTTAGTACTCTGATCAGCGAGTATGAACACATTGTTTTAAACATGTTAAGTGTAGTTCAACTGGTTATCCGTGGTCCTAAATTGTTTTGAAAATGAACGTGTATGGAACATTTTCTGTGTATTTATTTATTTTTTAAGTAAAAGCTCTTGACAAAAATTGTTACGTTTTTCTTTTCAACTTTGACTCAGCCTCTACAGTTGGTCACTCACTTTCCATTCCAGCTGTTTCATTTTCACAGCCTGGTACTCGTCGTCAGGCTGTCACAGAGTCCAGAAACCAAAGACCATGATTTGACAAATCCAGCTCTGCATTCTAACACTGACTCTCATGATGGAGGTAAGAAGCAGGTTAGACCAGACTTTACGTTCTAAAAATAAGAGCTGCAAAGCATACCCGTCTGTGTGTGGCGTGCTGTGAATGCAGGGTGCTATCCTCAGAAATGCTGTTCTGTGAAAACAGCGTGACAGGAGCTGATTATGTTTTCATTTGTGTGAATACAAGACAAAGTGACAGCTCTGAGCTCAGCCTATGTAAAGTGATGAAGTGTGTGCATGCTGCCTCTTCACAGCTGTGTAGCTGTAGTTCTAATCTCCTGCAAATCATCACGTATAGCTCAACAGAATGCTCCGTGACGAGGGACAAAAAGCTAACCCAGACTTTCAGAGCAGGCCGTTGCTACATCTCACTTTAGATTTCTTGAAATTGAACCGCCTCCCCTGCAGCATGCATGGCGTCCCTCTTTCTCACTAACCGACAAAGGATTACTGCCTCCTGATTTAGATTCCAGATCCCTTTTTTCTGCCCAGTGCGCGTGCCGAAACCGGATATGCAATGACCCTGGTGAGAGCCTCTCTCGCAGGCCCTTTCAGATCCAGACACAGTCTGGTCCCTGCGTCCAGTGGTCCAGGTGTGACCATATGCTGAGTGTGAAGAACTCAGCACTGAGCTCGTGGTACACGAAGCTGCATGTCAGAGGAAAGACTGGTGCAGTGTAGCACACAGTGAGGGTGCTTTCTGCAAAAAGCGCAAGTAGCATCACACGTCAATTTTTAGGCATCTATCTTTGTGTATCATGTCAAGGTCAAGGTTCTTTATTGTCATTCGCATCACATGTGGTACATGAGGTGGAACAAAAATTGTGTACACAGGGTCCCAGTTACATCCAGCAATAGCAAAAGAAAAAGTATACAAGGTTTTAGGCCATAAACTAAGAAATACACTAAACTGCCGGTACATGAAACCAGGATGATGAGTTACAACAACATTTAATTTCCCTCTGGGATTGATGAAGTATTGTTGAATTGAATTGAACTGAAACTAAGAATACATTAAACACCAAAGTCCACGCTCAATAATCCAGGAATAAAATCCAACAATTTTCAGTCAGTTCATCTGGACGATTTCTTTCTTTCTTTCTTTTTTGTTGTGCTGAGATGTTTCACCTTCCATCCAGAAGGCTTCATCAGTCTGAGGAAACACCAAACAAAACTGATTCTCCCCCAACAGCTTACTACAAAGGGGAAAAAAAACAGTTATGTTAGTGCTAAAATGGTCTCTGGTGCCCACCCTCTCCCTTGTCGACAGTCATGTCAAACTGCTTTGGTGTTTTGAAGCAGTTTGACATGACTGTCGATGAGGGAGAGGGTGGGCACCAGAGACCATCTTAGCACTAACATACAGTAACTGTTTTTTTTTTTCCACTTTGGAGTAAGCTGTTGGGGGAGAATCAGTTTTGTTTGGTGTTTCCTCAGACTGATGAAGCCTTCTGGATGGAAGGTGAAACATCTCAGCACAACAAAAAAAGAGAAAGAAACCATTCTGAACATTGTTGGAATACATTAAACACTAATAGTGCAAAACAATACAACGAACAACAGCAGCACGAACATGAGTCTGAGCAGATGAGGACGAATGAACACAGCAGCATGAAATAAATCAGCAGCATGGACAATCAGCAGCACATATCAACAATCAAAGTAGCGTTACAGCGATTTTTTTCCCCACACTGATAATCCTGACTAGGGATTCATGAGTCTAACAACTTCAGTGTAGAAGCTGTTCCTCAGTCTACTGGTTCTATATTTAATGCTCCTCAACCTTCTGCCTGAGGGGATTGGAGCAAAAAGTGTGTGTGCTGGGTGAGTGGGGTCCTTCATGATGCAGGTGGCCCTCTTCCTGCATCTGGAGGTGTAGATGTCTGTGATGGTGAGGAGACTGACTCCAACAGACTTCTGTGCAGCCTTCACCCCTCTCTGTAAGAGCTACAAGTTAAAAATTCATTTGACTTTTAGTTTGATAATAAAAACTTTCAGCTCAAATACAGCTGGGTGTGCAAAAACGGTGTCCTTCCTTGTCCCACTAAGATTTTGGAAGATTCTTTGACAAGAAGTTCAACATAGAGTGTAAAGATGTCACGCAATTTACCGTCCATTTTGAATTGTCCAACCTTTGCAAAATTTTAGCAAACAAACACTTCTTATTTCCATAAAGTTTACACTTCTCATCAGTTTTATGCATCTGCAATTGTGTAAAAACCATTGAAGATGTCAAAAATAAATAAAATCCAGCTCAATCATCTGGTGTCAGACTTTCTGCGACTCGTTTAAACCTTGAAGGACGTTTGTAAAGTGAGTCTGAGCTGTAGCTCCAAAGAGGGCTGGACTTTCTCACTCAATTTGAAAAACATCATTGTTGTACAAAGTACAGGTGGTCCCCGACTAACGACGGAGATCCGTTCCTATGCTGCGTCGTAACTCGAAAATCGTTGTAAGTCGGAAAATACATCCAAACGACACCTCATACGTACAGTACTGAATTTTACCAAGCACTTAGCCTATCCTAACACATTACCCTACATAATTATCAAAAAACACATACATTTGGAGCCATAATGAAGGAAAAAAAAGAGTTAATAACCTACTGGGAGCTGGTGAAGCCTTCCTCCGCCTGTTAGCATGTTAGCTCGTTGCTCAGCTGTAGCCTCTCTGCCTCGTAAACCTCCGGTCCAAACAAAGGTCTCCTGTACTTTTCCACGCGCGGTCCAGAGTTTTACAGTAAGGTCTGTTAGCATGTTAGCCCCTCCTTACCTCCTCTGCCCCGGTCTGCCTGTAAACAATGAGGTTTCCTGTAATTTTCAGCTGTAATCCTCCGCCCGTGGCCGCTAAGGTACAATCTCCCCACTCCCTCCTGTAAATTTCCACCTCCGGTGAGTTTCTGTACCGTATTTTTTGGTGTAAAGGCGCATAAACCGTGTAACTCGAAACAATGCTTTTCAATGGGAGGGCGTTTGTAACCGCGAAACGTCGTAAGTCGAGGACTACCTGTATATGTGGAATTTCCAGCTTTTTTTTTTTTTTACTAATTTCATCTACACCACACATTATACTGAAATCAAAAGTCATAGCATAGTGTTCATGATCAATAGACATGTTTTGATGACTTTTTGTGTGCGTGTGATTTTCTAAAGCTGTGAGTGAACTAACAAAATCACAATCGATACAATAAAAGTCAAACTAACAGCTCAGATCATGTCTCCTTGATACTTGGGGCATAAATAGTATTCAAATACTTGTGAACATTGTATGTGTGCACATGAACACTTTACACTCCTGTATTTTCCAGTGACCCGCGCCACTCAAAATTAAAAGTTTTCCAGTGCAGCTGTGAATAAACTGTCCCATGAGGCTCTTTACATTCAGTGCTGCAGCTGTCCCTGCAGGACAGGCCTGAGATGGACAGGGACACTGTGTGTGAGAGGGACCGGGTTCATTTAGCTGTAGTCAAATATTACAAAGGTTTCTGCTCCTGATTCTCTAATACGTGATTTGCACAATGAGGGTTTGTGTTTCAGTCTGTTCGTCGGAGCTTATTTTCTTGCACCCAGGATGTGATTAATTACATTTCTGGATATATCAGAGCCTAAACAATTAAAGACAGGGGTCATCAAACAGGTGGACTGATGTAATCTAACCTTTCCTCAGCGTATGAAGGACAATGGAGTGTCACTTATGTAACCAAAAAAACATGGACAGCATTTATCCTGCAGCACTTCAAGAGAATATTATTAAACATAATTAATTTAATGAATACGATTTATATGTCCAGATTCAAAACAGAAGAAAGACTTTTTGACTTTTATTTTAATTCAAGGGCCACAAGAATAGAAAACAATAATTTTAGTCTTTCTCAGTAACGGCTTCCGGGTGAAACCTGAATTGTTGTATGACTTTAACTCTTTAATAAATCTTGGACAAAAATATAATAAAATGTACATTTTCTGAAAGAATTTTTTTTGTTAACTCAATCACCGTGCTAACCTCACTAAGGTGACACACTGAAAGAAAAAAGCTGTTCAACTTACTTAATTTTATTGTGTACATCCGTCCCACACAATGCGAATAAATAAAACCGACATATTTTCCCTTTTTCCCTCAAACAGTTATAGCTTGTCAAATCAACATATTTTATTTACATAAGATTACTTTAAAATATTAAGTTGAAATTAAAAACATTTTATCTGTTACTATAATGTAAATATATTATGTATTATCAAGAATGTTTTTTATGTTTCAGCAACAATAATATAATGAATAACACCAGCTTATTTTTGATTGCCAGTATTACTCAATGGAATTGTGTTATGCAAACATGATGCTATCATGTTAATGGAACACATGTTACAGCTTTAAATCCTACTTACCGGTACCCCGGTAATTTTGTAAAGTTATCTATATACCGGTACCGTTCTAATGTAAAAGAAGAACTAAAAAAGAAACTGATCTTTGACAAGAAAGACAAAGAATGCGAGTGCTGCTTAACAATTAAGCTTTATTTAAATGAACATTTCTAAATCACACCATTTTGTATTTAACATCTTTTAAATTCAAAATACATAAAAAAATTAAATTGAGTGTTTGGAATACAATTTTTATGAACATGTTACGTTATTTAAGATTTGAAATGATATCAAAATGGATATCAAGATATATAAAATATAACAGTTAAACTTTATAAAACATTTGATATTTAAAATTTGATATAGAAAAGTATTTCAGATTTTTAATGTTTTTGAACATCTAAATTAAAGCTGTAGTATGTAACTTTGATAGCAAAATGTTTTTTGACACTATCACAATGTCATGTCAGTAGACAGACCTTGATTTTTTCGCAGATTATATGTCTGTTGCTTTACTGTAATGGTGAGGGAAAATTTAAACAAATGTTTTTAAAGGACCTCGTTCTTAGAAGTTACATATTGCTGCTTTATAGCTTAATCTGGAACATAAAAGATAGATGTAGTAAACTGTCAAATTTCTACAAACTGTTTTTGAACATGTATTCACATGACACTAAGGCTGCAGTACATAACTTTTATTAAAAAAATTAAACATATTTGTTAAAACTATCAGTATGTTATGTCTATATGAGACAAAGCTAATTTTTTCACCAGTTATTTGTCACACGTCTTACTGATTACTACTATGTAATAACATAGTGATAGTCTAAACAAATGTTTAAAAAACATTTTTGTACAGGGGAAATACTACAGCTTAAAAGTTGCTCTTTTACATATTAATATAAAAGATAAAATGATTTAGAAAAGTATGTAAGATTTCTAAAAACATTTTGAACATGTAATCAACATGACATTAAATCAGTGAAATGTAACTTTTCAGTTTGACTAAGCTTTTGTCCAAGCTGTCCTCCTCTTCTTTTGAACAGCTTCATCAGGTTGTCAAAGTGGAGATCCAGTTGAGAGAAGAACTTTGAAGTGGTATGGGGGTAATTCTCTTAAACTCAGCGTTTATCTGAAAAAATGAGCACAAAGGACTGAGCTTCAAATGTTCAACATCTGGAAGAAGGCCACAATCACTCCTGTTGCCGAAGTGAACAGTGAAGTAAATGTGCCTATAGACATCTTAGATTAACACTGCATCCAAAAAAACTTTTATGAGTCAGGCCATACCTCTTGAATGTAGACCAGGCCATCTTGTCATGAAAGCCTCCACGATCGGTGCATCACGAACAACTTCATGTCTCCTGTATGCAAATACAAATGCAGGTATGTACATGGAAAGTGGCAAAGACGTCCAAAATGGGGATGTTTTAATTTGTATTGATGCAAAAGCTTGGACCCACTTGACACTTTTTCAGAGCACCCCTACACTCCACATTACCAGCACCACCTAAACCTGTAAGACACAAAGATAACCTTGAGTGAGATAACTTAAAATCCAGCAGGTAACTTTACATATAAAAAAACGAAGCTCTTCACCAGAGTACCAAAACTCAATGTCCTGACAAATATCTGCCATCAGCATAAAATTCATGGATGCTAAAGTTTGGAAGGAACATACAAACCTAATTTAAAAAAAAATACTAAATCTTCTTTACTTACAAAAATTTATAAAAAAGCAATTAGAAGCCATAAATAATTTACATCTGTTCTATAACCCAAATTTGTAAACACTTTACACTGAGTCTTGCCTAAAGCTATTGAAAAAATTATGTATTTTTAAGAGTTTAGAGAAAAAATTATTTACTCCGGTAGTAATTGGGTTGCTCTGGTAAAAAAAAAAAAAAAATTACTCCGGTAGTATTGCTCTGGTAAAAAAAAAAAGATTTACTCTGGTAGTAATTCGGTTGAATAGCTAGCAATGTGAAAACCAAAGAACAACATGCAGACAGTTTAACAATTAATTTTCATACAGCACAATAATCGTGTGGAAACATTTTCAACTATAAAACATTTTTTTGAGATCACTTACCTACCGGTAATCGGTGTTCCTCCAAAGATTTGTCTTGAAACTGTTCTTGTCGCTGAGTAGTCAGAAGAAACTGGGCGGCTATGATCTTGTTTGGCTTCTGATTGGTTAAGATTCAAAAGACCGCTCTTTTTATTGTCCAATCATGTTTGATAGAGTCTTTTGATGTATTGCATCATTTCCGGTGATGATAAAACATGATTACAATGATTTTAGTCATCTAATATAATTACGTTAAACCAACATAAGAAAAATTAGTAGTTTCATTATTGTTGATAATTAAGTAAATGGTTCTTTATTCTATCGTGTAAATACAAGAGACATGACTATTGTGTAGTATTGACTTATTTTGTTTGTGCAAAATCAAAGACCCCTCAATTCTAATTTTTTCAGTGTGGGAACGCCTTGGGATTCCCCCAGAGGAGCTGCTCCAAGTGGCTGGGGAGAGGGAAGTCTGGGCCTCCCTACTTGGGCTGCTACCCCCGCGACCCGACCCCGGATAAGCTCTGCCCTTCACACAGCTCTCACACATCTGGACACGAAGGACTCCTATGTTAGAATGTTGTTCATCGACTTCAGCTCGGCATTTAACACCATCATCCCCCAACAGCTCATCCTTAAACTGGACAGTCTGGGGCTGAACACCTCAATGTGTAACTGGCTGCTAGACTTCCTGACCGGGAGACCACAGACAGTGCGGGTCGGGAGTAACACATCTAGCACCATCACATTGAACACAGGGGCCCCACAAGGATGTGTGCTGAGCCCCCTTCTATTCACCCTGCTAACACACGACTGCACACCATCGTACAGCTCCAACCACTTCATCAAGTTTGCGGATGACACAACAGTGGTAGGTCTCATCAGCAACAACGATGAGACGGACTACAGGAACGAGGTGAGCCGCCTGGCCTTGTGGTGCGGACACAACAATCTCACTCTCAACGTGGAGAAGACAAAGGAGATTGTTGTGGACTTCAGGAAGAGGGATGCCCAACATCCCTCTGACCATCAACAGCACCGCAGTGGAGAGAGTGGACAGCACCAAGTTCCTGGGAGTGCACGTCTCAAAGGACCTGTCCTGGAGCAGGAACACTGCAGCACTGGCAAAGAAGGCTCACCAGCGTCTCTACTTTCTCCGCAAGCTGAAAAGGGCTGGAGCTTCAACCCCCATCATGAGCACCTTCTACAGAGGTGCCATAGAAAGTGTCCTGACCAGCTGCATCACTGTGTGGTTTGGTGCATGTACTGCATCCTGCCGCAAGAGCCTCCAGCGCATTGTGAGAGCAGCTGAGAAGATCGTGGGCACCTCCTTGCCCTCACTGCAGGACTTACACAGCAAACGCCTCACTCGGAAAGCCCACCGCATGGCAGGTGATCCCACACACCCACTACACAGCTGCTTCAGACTGCTGCCATCAGGGAGGAGACTGAGGAGTCTCCAGGCTCGAACCAGCAGACTGAGAGACAGCTCTGTTCATCAGGCAGTCAGAATGCTAAACACTCTGCCTGCTCTGCCCCCCCTCCCATTTGAACTGCCTTAACACTAAAACTTTCTCACACATTATCACTCAACACAAAGTTTTTAACACTAGACTCTGTGTCACCAAACGGGTTTTCACTAAACTCTCGGTCATGTGCTCATACAGTTTGCACTACTTCTCATACTTGCACTAATGTCTGTATTACATCACTGCCTATAATCATAATACTGTTTACATTCTCTGTTTACATTTATTAATACTGTTTACTTTTATTACTACTGCTTACATGTAATTACTACTGTTTACATTTATTTACACTACTCTAATATCTACACCACTGCTGGTACATATACAGTGTGCTCTGAACGGTCTTATTTAGGGATGCCCAATGTGCCTTACTGCATATGCCACTTTTTGCCTCTACAACAACATCAACTACTACCTCATACATATACTGTGTACATTGACTCATACGCTGCTTTGCCACTTTGCAAATGTCAATGCTAGAAACCTTTAGTTTATTTTAGTTATACTTTTTATACTCTTTTTTTATACCACTATGCAAAAAAAAAAAAAAACTCAGGACAGTGTTAGTTTTACTATTTTTATGCTTATGTCTATTATTATATGTTTCAGTGTTTCAATGTTTAGATGTTTACTGTTGCACCGAGGGACTGAGAGAAACGCAATTTCGGTCCTGTGTATGTCCTGCACTGTACATATTGCAGATCTGACAATAAAGTTGACTTTGACTTTGNAATGTAAACAGTAGTATGACTATAGGCAGTAATGTAATACAAACATTAGTGCAAATATGAGAAGTAGTGCAAACTGAATGAGCACATGACCGAGAGTTTAGTGAATAACCCGTTTGATGACACAGAGTCCAGTGTTAAAAACTTTGTGTTGTGTGGTAATGTGTGAGAAAGTTTTTTGTGTTAAGGCAGTTCAAATGGGAGGGGAGGCAGAGCAGGCAGAGTGTTTAGCATCCTGACTGCCTGATGAACAGAGCTGTCTCTCAGTCTGCTGGTTCGAGCCTGGAGACTCCTCAGTCTCCTCCCTGATGGCAGCAGTCTGAAGCAGCTGTGTAGTGGGTGTGTGGGATCACCTGCCATGCAGAGGGCTTTCCGAGTGAGGCGTTTGCTGTGTAAGTCCTGCAGTGAGGGCAAGGAGGTGCCGACGATCTTCTCAGCTGCTCTCACGATGCGCTGGAGGCTCTTGCGGCAGGATGCAGTACATGCACCAAACCACACAGTGATGCAGCTGGTCAGGACACTTTCTATGGCACCTCTGTAGAAGGTGCTCATGATGGGGGTTGAAGCTCCAGCCCTTTTCAGCTTGCGGAGAAAGTAGAGACGCTGGTGAGCCTTCTTTGCCAGTGCTGCAGTGTTCCTGCTCCAGGACAGGTCCTTTGAGACGTGCACTCCCAGGAACTTGGTGCTGTCTACTCTCTCCACTGCGGTGCTGTTGATGGTCAGAGGGGCATGTTGGGCATCCCTCTTCCTGAAGTCCACAACAATCTCCTTTGTCTTCTCCACGTTGAGAGTGAGATTGTTGTGTCCGCACCACAAGGCCAGGCGGCTCACCTCGTTCCTGTAGTCCGTCTCATCGTTGTTGCTGATGAGACCTACCACTGTTGTGTCGTCCGCAAACTTGATGAAGTGGTTGGAGCTGTACGATGGTGTGCAGTCGTGTGTTAGCAGGGTGAATAGAAGGGGGCTCAGCACACATCCTTGTGGGGCCCCTGTGTTCAATGTGATGGTGCTAGATGTGTTACTCCCGACCCGCACTGTCTGTGGTCTCCCGGTCAGGAAGTCTAGCAGCCAGTTACACATTGAGGTGTTCAGCCCCAGACTGTCCATGTTCATCATGTTCATCAACAAGTTCATCATGTTAGTAACTAGCTGTTCATGTCCAGGTGTCCCTGTCATGGACAGGAGACATGTTTTGTTTCATTTACCTTTTATTTATCCAGGT
This sequence comes from Garcialebias charrua, assembly GCA_038048925.1. Taxonomy (NCBI): domain Eukaryota; kingdom Metazoa; phylum Chordata; class Actinopteri; order Cyprinodontiformes; family Rivulidae; genus Garcialebias; species Garcialebias charrua. Next base: position 31,508 of record JBBPBX010035449.1, read on the forward strand.
AGTCTCATTGAGCCACTAGAACTCATTTTCAAGAGAGACCTGTTAGGGAGCAGATGGGGGTTAAGGGCCTTGCTCAGGGGTCCAGAGTGGGTGAATGAGGGTGGAGGCAGGTGTGGGTGTTTCACCTTTTCACCCACATTTTTTTTATCTTGTCGGGACTGGGGCTTGAACCGGCGATCTTCCAATCACAGGCCCATCGTCTCTAACCACTCCCCCAAATGTCCAGGTGTCCCTGTCATGGCCTTTAGACATGTCGACCTGCCTGTTGGGTGGCTGGGTGGTTAGAGCAGTTGTCCTTCAATGCAAGAGTTGGGGGTTTAATTCCACCAGCTGTCACCTGCCTAAGTGTCCCTGGGCAAGACGTCCCATCAGTGTTTAAAGCTCAGAGTAGAGAGCTGGATGAATCAAAGTCAAAGTCAAAGTCAAAGTCAACTTTATTGTCAGATCTGCAATATGTACAGTACAGGACATACACAGGACCGAAATTGCGTTTCTCTCAGTCCCTCGGTGCAACAGTAAACATCTAAACATTGAAACACTGAAACATAT
>JBBPBX010035450.1:0-32055 GCA_038048925.1 Garcialebias charrua
AATATAGAAGCAGGTTTACTAATACATTCTCTAATTATTAATTCTCTAATACATTTGTTATTTGTTTTTTCACTTAAAAAAGGGTCAGAGTTACCAATGAATAATTCTTCAGTTAAATAGTTCGTGCTGTTGTGTACAGGATTTGACATCAACATTTTTACACCAGATGGAATTGCATCAAAGACAATTGCAAATTCTTTTGGTAGTACTGGAAAGTTATACGTAGTTAAAAATTCACTGTAAGAGTAAGTGTTGCCGTCTTTGTTGAATAACTGATGTACATGAACTATTCCTCTGTCAAACCAATTTTTAAAGAAAATAGATTTATGTTTAAAACAAATGTCTTTGTTATTCCAAATATAGTATTTGTGTGGAGAGAAATTGTGTTTGTGAACCAGAGTCCAGCACAAAAACAGCTGTTTGTGGAAGTTGGAGAGTTTGATCGGAATTTTGTCAATGTTGTAATTACACCTTAAAATAAAAGATAGACCACCCAATGCTTCAAATACATGTGTTGAAATGAAGTTCCACAAAGAGTTTGGATTTAAGAGATATCTTTTGATCCATTTAATTTTAAAGGAGGAGTTTAGAGTCTGTAAGTCTAATACATTAAACCCACCAGAGCACAGCTTATTTATCATAACATTTTTTCGGATTAGATGAACCTTTTTTTTCCAAATAAAATCAAACAATGTTTTATCCACTTTTGAAATGATGTCCTTGGGAACCTCCAAGGCAGAAGTCGCATAAACCAAACTGGAGAGACCTTCAGCCTTAGAAAGTAATACACGACCGGAGATGGATAAATCTCTCTGTACCCATAAATTGAATTTTTTTTGAATTACAGTAACAAGGGGATTAAAGTTATCACTTAATCTTTGGTCCTCCTCTTTTATAATATAGATACCAAGATATTTAACTTTGTGTTTTACTGGGATTCCTGAGATCTCTGTGTCATGACATGTTTTAATAGGGAGTAACTCACATTTAGATAAGTTAAGGTTGAGACCTGAGGCTGCAGAAAATTCACCAAGCAGCTCAACAGCACACTTTACTTGAGAGCAATCTTTTAGAAATAGAGTTGTGTCATCTGCCAGTTGGCTCAGACATATTTCTCTACCAGCAATCTGAATACCTTTTATGCAGCTGTTTTTAATGAAATGTGCTAAAATCTCCATAGGAAGAAGAAACAAAAATGGAGAAATTGGACAACCTTGTCTAATTCCACGCTCAACATTAAATCTGCCAGAGGTTCCATGAGCTAGTTTAATTGAGCTATTGCCTCCAGCATAAAGGGTGCGTACTGATTTCTTAAAGTGCTCACCAAAACCGAACAGATCCAAAGTTTTAAATAAAAAATCATGTTCCAGTGAGTCAAACGCTTTATGGAAGTCAAGAAAGAGAACAAAACTATTTTCTGATATTAAATCTGCGTAGTCTAATAAATCTAAGATAAGCCTTATATTATCAATTATGTGTCTTCCCGCCATAAAACCATTTTGAGTTTCCCCAATAACATCATGAAGTACTTTTTTCAATTTATTTGCTAAGCATAATGCTAAAATTTTATAATCATTATTTAATAATGTAATGGGGCGCCAGTTATCTAAAACTAATACATCTTTTTGTGGTTTTGGGATGAGTGTAATTAAGCCTTGGCATAGAGTGGACGGTAATTGTTCTTTATCTATACTTTCTCTAAAAACATTCAGCAAAAAGGGAGCAAGTTCTTCCGTGAATAGTTTGTAAAATTCAGAAGTTAGCCCATCAGTACCTGGAGATTTATTTAATTTAAGTTTTTTAATAGCCTCTGAGATTTCTGTAAGCGTAATGGGAGAGTCACAAATTGATTTTTTGAAATCTCCAATTGTCTTAATATTACCTAGATTGTTAAAGAAATCATTCATATGAGCAGGTGAAATGGTTGAGGTATATAGTTTTTTATAGAAGTTCTCACACATTTTAGATAGTTCTTTTGGATCTTCTATGATATCACCATTTGAAGAGAGTCTATTTATACTATTTTTATTTTGCCTTTGTTTTTCTAACTTAAAAAAATAGCTAGAATTTTGCTCACCCTCCTCTAACCATTTCGCTCTTGAACGTACAAATGCACCTTTAGCTTTATTGATATATAATTGATCAAGTTTTAGTTGTGCAGTTAGGAGATCTGCTTGCTGTTGTTCAGATAGATTTTCAGGCAATATGGATGATAGCGAGATTAATTTGGCTATCAGATTACTTTCATCTGATTTCTTTTCCTTTTTTAGTTTAGAACTTGTTTCTATAAACAATCTTCTCAGCTCATATTTTAAAAGCTCCCATTGTTTTTGATATTCCCCTGTATCTTCTGCAGTCTCAAAACGTTCTGAGATTTTTCTTCTTATTATTTCAATTAAAGATTCGTTTTGTAATAAAGAACTATTTAGTTTCCAGTATGCTGGGTATCTTTGAGTTGGCTTATCAGGAGATAAGTTTAAAGTTAATACAATTGCTTTATGGTCTGTTAATGGAGTAGGCATAATTTCTGTTTTGCAAATTAATTGAGTAAGGGATTCCGATATTAACCAAAAGTCTATTCTGGATCGTAAAGAACCAGCCTTGTTTGTCCAAGTAAATTCTTTACTATTTGGGTTAGTAACTCTCCAGATATCATGAAGACCTTGTTCATTCATAAAATCATTCAAAAAACAGTTGGTTTTATTTCTGCTAGGCCATCTGAAATATATTTGGAAATTTTTTTTTTTATTTAAATACAGTTATAGAATACATTAATCAATCATTTGGATTCATTAAATGAAATACGTAGATATAAAACTCAGTCGAGCAGAAATAAAAAGCATCATAAAGGAAAAAATGAGTGAAAGATGGAAAAACAACAGGAAAAAGAAAGAAAAGGTTGATGGTTTTATAGAATTCAACAACAAACAGGAGAAATGAGGAGATCTGAAAGAAACAGGAGGAGGAAACATCACATCACGTCTCAGATTTGGAACAGAACATTATTCATAACAGGGAAGCATCATAAATGTGACTACTGTGGAGAAGATGAGACCATAGAACATGAGTTATTGAACTGACAGAAATACAGACATGAAAGAAGTCAACTGATGAACAGTCACTGAAATGAAAGAAAGATTTGATACAGATGAATTATTGCACAATTAAAAAAAGGTGCTCAGGTTTTAATACAATATCTGAAACAGATTGTTTTAAAGAATCATAATTATCCATTAATTAATTAATTAATTAATTAATTAATTAATAATAAATAATTAATTCATTTATTTATTTGTTTGTTTGTTTACATTGTTTAAGTCCACCTCCTCAATTTTTATAATATTTTTCTTGTTTTTCAGAAAAGTTTATCTAGTAGTTATTAGAAATGTTTATTTTAATCTTTGGGGAAACTGTTTAGATCATATTTTCCATGTAATCCAGGTTCCTTTTGTTTGTGTAGTGACGACGCCCCCTGGTGGTTTTTTTATTTATTTTTATTTATTTTTATTTTATTTTTTTTATAAAAAAAACAAGTACAAAAAAAACTTACAATGTCAAACAAGGCTCGAGACTTAAGGCATGCATAGCATAAAAGAGAATAAAGGCACATAAACAAAAACAATAATGAGTTTTGGGCAGCTTACAACAGAAATTCGTTACAGATTGTTTTAGTTTTTAAAGCTTTTGCATTAGTACAATACTTTAAAGTAGATAAGTAAGAGGAAATATAATTAGAAAACACTATAAATCTAGGTTTTAGCAAGGAGAATTTACAGCTGTGGATGTAAAATTTGGCTAAGAGTAGTATTAAATTTACAACAAAAACTTTCTCACTTGAAATATTTGGACAAAAGAAACCAAACAGTATAATTTTAGCGTCAAATGGTAGGTCAATTTCTAACTTTCTATTTACATACATGAAAATGTCTTTCCAGAACACCTGAGTATGAGAACAGTCCCAGAAGAGATGGATGATGGTCTCCTCAGAGCTGTGGCAGAGTGAACACATTGGGTCTACGTTTGGACGGTACTTGGAGATTATATAGTTTACAGGATAACATTTATGCAGAATCTTTAGGGACACTTCTCGAATCTTATTAGTTATAAAGTATTTTCTAGGTAACAACCAAACATCTTTCCAACAGATATCATTAAATAAATTATCCCAGAAGAATATAGAAGCAGGTTTACTAATACATTCTCTAATTATTAATTCTCTAATACATTTGTTATTTGTTTTTTCACTTAAAAAAGGGTCAGAGTTACCAATGAATAATTCTTCAGTTAAATAGTTCGTGCTGTTGTGTACAGGATTTGACATCAACATTTTCACACCAGATGGAATTGCATCAAAGACAATTGCAAATTCTTTTGGTAGTACTGGAAAGTTATACGTAGTTAAAAATTCACTGTAAGAGTAAGTGTTGCCGTCTTTGTTGAATAACTGATGTACATGAACTATTCCTCTGTCAAACCAATTTTTAAAGAAAATAGATTTATGTTTAAAACAAATGTCTTTGTTATTCCAGATATAGTATTTGTGTGGAGAGAAATTGTGTTTGTGAACCAGAGTCCAGCACAAAAACAGCTGTTTGTGGAAATTGGAGAGTTTGATCGGAATTTTGTCAATGTTGTAATTACACCTTAAAATAAAAGATAGACCACCCAATGCTTCAAATACATGTGTTGAAATGAAGTTCCACAAAGAGTTTGGATTTAAGAGATATCTTTTGATCCATTTAATTTTAAAGGAGGAGTTTAGAGTCTGTAAGTCTAATACATTAAACCCACCAGAGCACAGCTTATTTATCATAACATTTTTTCGGATTAGATGAACCTTTTTTTTCCAAATAAAATCAAACAATGTTTTATCCACTTTTGAAATGATGTCCTTGGGAACCTCCAAGGCAGAAGTCGCATAAACCAAACTGGAGAGACCTTCAGCCTTAGAAAGTAATACACGACCGGAGATGGATAAATCTCTCTGTACCCATAAATTGAATTTTTTTTGAATTACAGTAACAAGGGGATTAAAGTTATCACTTAATCTTTGGTCCTCCTCTTTTATAATATAGATACCAAGATATTTAACTTTGTGTTTTACTGGGATTCCTGAGATCTCTGTGTCATGACATGTTTTAATAGGGAGTAATTCACATTTAGATAAGTTAAGGTTGAGACCTGAGGCTGCAGAAAATTCACCAAGCAGCTCAACAGCACACTTTACTTGAGAGCAATCTTTTAGAAATAGAGTTGTGTCATCTGCCAGTTGGCTCAGACATATTTCTCTACCAGCAATCTGAATACCTTTTATGCAGCTGTTTTTAATGAAATGTGCTAAAATCTCCATAGGAAGAAGAAACAAAAATGGAGAAATTGGACAACCTTGTCTAATTCCACGCTCAACATTAAATCTGCCAGAGGTTCCATGAGCTAGTTTAATTGAGCTATTGCCTCCAGCATAAAGGGTGCGCACTGATTTCTTAAAGTGCTCACCAAAACCGAACAGATCCAAAGTTTTAAATAAAAAATCATGTTCCAGTGAGTCAAACGCTTTATGGAAGTCAAGAAAGAGAACAAAACTATTTTCTGATATTAAATCTGCGTAGTCTAATAAATCTAAGATAAGCCTTATATTATCAATTATGTGTCTTCCCGCCATAAAACCATTTTGAGTTTCCCCAATAACATCATGAAGTACTTTTTTCAATTTATTTGCTAAGCATAATGCTAAAATTTTATAATCATTATTTAATAATGTGATGGGGCGCCAGTTATCTAAAACTAATACATCTTTTTGTGGTTTTGGGATGAGTGTAATTAAGCCTTGGCATAGAGTGGACGGTAATTGTTCTTTATCTATACTTTCTCTAAAAACATTCAGCAAAAAGGGAGCAAGTTCTTCCGTGAATAGTTTGTAAAATTCAGAAGTTAGCCCATCAGTACCTGGAGATTTATTTAATTTAAGTTTTTTAATAGCCTCTGAGATTTCTGTAAGCGTAATGGGAGAGTCACAAATTGATTTTTTGAAATCTCCAATTGTCTTAATATTACCTAGATTGTTAAAGAAATCATTCATATGAGCAGGTGAAATGGTTGAGGTATATAGTTTTTTATAGAAGTTCTCACACATTTTAGATAGTTCTTTTGGATCTTCTATGATATCACCATTTGAAGAGAGTCTATTTATACTATTTTTATTTTGCCTTTGTTTTTCTAACTTAAAAAAATAGCTAGAATTTTGCTCACCCTCCTCTAACCATTTCGCTCTTGAACGTACAAATGCACCTTTAGCTTTATTGATATATAATTGATCAAGTTTTAGTTGTGCAGTTAGGAGATCTGCTTGCTGTTGTTCAGATAGATTTTCAGGCAATATGGAAGATAGCGAAATTAATTTGGCTATCAAATTACTTTCATCTGATTTCTTTTCCTTTTTTAGTTTAGAACTTGTTTCTATAAACAATCTTCTCAGCTCATATTTTAAAAGCTCCCATTGTTTTTGATATTCCCCTGTATCTTCTGCAGTCTCAAAACGTTCTGAGATTTTTCTTCTTATTATTTCAATTAAAGATTCGTTTTGTAATAAAGAACTATTTAGTTTCCAGTATGCTGGGTATCTTTGAGTTGGCTTATCAGGAGATAAGTTTAAAGTTAATACAATTGCTTTATGGTCTGTTAATGGAGTAGGCATAATTTCTGTTTTGCAAATTAATTGAGTAAGGGATTCCGATATTAACCAAAAGTCTATTCTGGATCGTAAAGAACCAGCCTTGTTTGTCCAAGTAAATTCTTTACTATTTGGGTTAGTAACTCTCCAGATATCATGAAGACCTTGTTCATTCATAAAATCATTCAAAAAACAGTTGGTTTTATTTCTGCTAGGCCATCTGTCCAAATCATCATTTAATGTGAAGTTGAAGTCTCCTCCCAGTAATATTTTAATATCAGTAAACCTTTCCTTGATACTTTCAAAGGTAGTACTTAGTGTTTGAAATAATTCTTTGTTTTCTCTTGTGTTAGTGTACCCATAAACATTACCTAATAAAAAGAACTGGTTGCAGTAACAAAAAACTGTTAACACATAATGTCCATTTGGGTCAGACATAGTGTAAATAACCTTCTCCTTAAACTTGTGCTTCAGGGTTAACGTTCCAGCTGAGTGATGGTTTCCATGCGACATCCACAGGTCCTCGCCCCATTGTGATTTCCAGAAGTTGTGGTCATCTTCAGTAGAATGTGATTCTTGAACCAAGCAAAAGTCAGAATCAAACTGTTTCACATAAAGAAAAACTGCCTTGCGTTTAGTAATGTCTCTTAAGCCTCGAGCATTAACAGAAACAAATTTTAAAGTAGAAATGTTTAACAAACAAACAAACAAACAAACACACAAACAAACAAACACAAAAGTCACACAAACACAAAAGTCAGAGCAGCGATTAACTCTTAGATTGAATTAATCATAGAGTATTCTCCCTTTTCAGAACAACTGTTAGAAAATTTCATTGTTCTCCACAAATATATGAGGTTCCATTTGTTTCAAAAATGAGCAGAAGTCATTTGTGTCGTTGGTACATGTAGTTGGTCTATGTAGCATGTAGATGTTGCATAAGCACAAGTCATATGTGTTGTTGGTAGATGTAGTTGGTCTTTGCTGCATGTAGATGTTGCATATGTCTATGTTGCATATGTCTATGTTGCATATGTCTATGTTGTATATGCGTTCGCTGCATATGTGCTCATTGCATATGCGTTTGTTGCATATGTGCTCATTGCATATGTGTTTGTTGCATATGTGTTCATTGCATATGTGCTCATTGCATATGTGCTCATTGCATATGTGCTCATTGCATATGTGCTCATTGCATATGTGCTCATTGCATATGTGTTTGTTGCATATGTGTTTGTTGCATATGTGTTCATTGCATATGTGTTCGTTGCATATGTAGTTCATGTCGTTGGTCCTTGCTGTTGGTCCTTGCTGTTGGTCCGTGTTGCTATTGCCTGTTCTCTTCGCCATTAAAAAATTCTTGGAGTAGGTCATGTCTGATCAAAGTGTTTATTAGATATTAATTACAAAAATGGTGTTCTTTCAATATTAGTGGTTTCAATAAATATGGTTTAAAAAAATTCCATCTACCTCGTATTTCCTTTAGGCTTTAATCAGGGCAGCTAACAAGGTGAAGGGGTGTACTCTTGCCTCCCTCTAGTGGCGTAGATAATTACATTAAATCAAAAATGCCAGTCTTTATTATTTATTATTAATTCTGGCATTAGGGTAATAAAAATATTATTATTATTATTATTATTAATACTAATAATAATAATGTGCCTGTGCAAATTAAAATTCCTTGGAATCTTCTGTAAAACCCCAGATATATTTTTCAGTGAGTACCGTTATCTGTACAGCCAAAATGAATAAAAACTACAAAACTCATGTGCTCTTTACATAAATTGAGCAAAAAATATTCCTCCTCCAGTCAAACATTTTGTCCTCATCTCTCATTATGTCACAATAACAACAACTTTTATGAAGAACTTATTTTTCTTTCGGCTTTTCCCTTTTCAGGAGTCGCCACAGCGAGTCATCCTCCTCCACCTCACTCTGTCCTCTGCATCCTCTGTCCTCACTCCAACTACCTCCATGTCCTCTCTAACTGCATCCATATATCTCCTCTTTGGCCTTCCTCTGTGTCTTTTTCCTGGCAGCTGCATTTCTAACATCCTTCTACCAATATATCCACTGTCCCTCCTCTGGACATGTCCAAACCATCTCAGTGTGTCCTCTCTAACTTTATCTCCCAGTTGTTCAACATGTGCTGTACCTCTGATGATCTCATTTGGCTTGCATTCATTTTGTAATGCTCCCAAGACTAAACCGGCATTTAGAGCTATTTTCTGTGGCTTGGGATAGGCATTCACTGTCCACAGAACAAGGCAGATCACCACAAAAATTGTGGATTAGGGGTCAATTACTAGCAAACCTTTCTATACCTGACCCTTCATGCGAGCAGGTTTGGATTCTTACTCCATGTATTTAATGTCCATGTATTTAATGTGTTGCTCTCATTATATGCCATTATTATGGTAAACGGTAAATGGAGCTTACTTATATAGCGCCTTCCAACCCCCTTTGAGAAGCCCCAAAGCGCTTTACAGTACCAGCCATCCACCCATTCATACACACATTCATACACACATTCATACACACATTCATACACCGGTAGCGGTAGACCGCCATGCAAGGCGCCAGCCAGTCCTACCGGGAGCAACTCGGGGTTAAGTGTCTTGCCCAAGGACACAACGACACATGGTGGGGGGAAGCGGGATTCGAACCTCCAACCTTCCGATAGGGAGTCGGCTGCCACTACCACTGTGCCACGGCTGTTGTTAATGTTATTATTGACTTTTTCAGATTGATGATTATCTTTATGGGGTTGACTGGGAAGGACCAACTCTGATCAACAGAGAAGACTCTGTAGTAGTTCCAGACACACCAGAGGATGTCAGAACACATGGTGCACACGCTCCTTCAGGAAAGAATTGACCCTCTGAGCGACAGCGATTGTTTTGGAATGGACATTTGTTTGGAGGCTTTAGAGTTGGCACGTCGCACACTCCCACATTTGTTTTATCTTTTGTCTTGTCATATATTTTCCCTTTTTACTAACAACATGGACCAATAACATTGGGTTGCACTGTGTTACTGGTGCCAATTTTCCACATATTTGGAGATTGGCCCAGTCCTAAGCGGGTAAAGATTATGTAATGATGGATATTTACATGTGTATTTTGTTTTTCATTATGCTGTCACAATTTTTTATTATTATTATTATTATTATTATTATTATTATTATTATTATTATTATTATTATTATTTACCAAAAATTGTCTTCCAACCTACAAATTTGCACTTTTTGTGCCAGAACCCTCAAATAACAAGAATATGCAAATCTCCTTGACTGACCCATACTTTGTTTGATGGATGTGATTTGCACTTTGTTTGTTTCTCAAGTGTAATAGAATTATTATTTTTTACTTGCAGCTGTTTTACATTCAACAACTCAAAGGTCACACCTGTCCAAGTAGGATCACATGGCAGAACAAGCAGTGGTCAAAGTATCAAGTAGAGACTTTTGGTACAGTCATGCAGTTTTGTATTTTATTACACATGTTGCTATGACATAGTCTTGTTTTAATTCTTTAAGAGGATGGATGGAAGATGGATAAAAGGGTCCAGTGCTCAGGTGTTTATTCCAGATGCAGACACGACAGTATTTACAACAAAACTTACCCAGTACTTTTTTGCACTTTTACCCAGCACTTTTACCCAGTACTTGTTTTCTCATACCTAAAATAAACATTATTTGTTCATTTTCACAAGTGATGGTAGTCCAAGAGCGTGGGCAAAAAAATAATAATAATTAAAAAAAATACATAACTCACTGGTTTGGTTCATTCATGTCACCATGCTTTTTTCCCCTGCTGTCAGCCAGCAGGCTCAACTGTAACCTGCATGACTTTTAATCCCTTCAGGTTTTTATGTAAAAAATATAATAAATAATTGCATATCTCAATGTCAAATTAAAAGTAAGAGTGATGCAAATAACAACTGAGACCTTTACAAGGGCACACTGTGGGGCAGTGTGTCATCTTTTAAATGTCCCTTTAAGTGGGTCAAAAAGTGTCAATAAGTGTAAAGAGTTAGGTTTAGTTATGTATATTACATGTAACATTCCTGATGCATTTATTTATGTTTTGGGTTTGATGGTGGGAAAGATGCAGTGTGTTATGACATAAGCTATGTTGGAGCAGCGTAACCATCTAACTGATGTGGTGAATTGCTACAGCGTAGCTGTGTTGTTCATCAGTACAGTATGTTCTTATTTGAATGAGCCTGTGGTTATGTATAAATGTTAGTCTTCTGTCAGCATATAGCCATCCTCTCATCCTCCATCTTCTGGGTCTATCCAATTTCACCCCATCCTTTATCCAGGAAATCTAAAATAAATGATTTCAAAGTAACTGTTCTGGTCAATCACTCCCAGTGATGCTGCACATGTTCATGATCAGAGAGTACTTCACCACAACAAGCTACGTGTCTCCGATAGTGTTTTGTTTGATGCAAAACTACATTTTTTGCACTTTTTCTCTTGAACAAAGGACTTTATGAAAGTATGTTACAATTGTGTTTGCTAATCAGATTGTGTTCACAATATTATAAAACATGTTCTTCATAAAAGTTGTTGTTATTGTGACATAATGAGAGATGAGGAGAAAATATACTTAACCTGTTTGACTGGAGGAGGAATACTTTTTACTCAATTTATGTAAAGAGCACATGAGTTTTGTAGTTTTTATTCATTTTGGCTGTACAGATAACGGTACTCACTGAAAAATATATCTGGGGTTTTACAGAAGATTCCAAGGAACTTTAATTTGCACAGGCACATTATTATTATTATTAGTATTAATAATAATGATAATATTATTATTATTACCCTATGACCTACATGACCTACATGACCTACTTCAAGAATTTTTTAATGGCGAAGAGAACAGGCAATAGCAACACGGACCAACAGCAAGGACCAACAGCAAGGACCAACGACATGAACTACATATGCAACGAACACATATGCAATGAACACATATGCAACAAACACATATGCAATGAACACATATGCAATGAGCACATATGCAATGAGCACATATGCAATGAGCACATATGCAACGAACACATATGCAATGAACACATATGCAACGAACACATATGCAATGAACACATATGCAATGAGCACATATGCAATGAACACATATGCAACAAACACATATGCAATGAACACATATGCAACAAACACATATGCAATGAACACATATGCAATGAACACATATGCAACGAACACATATGCAATGAGCACATATGCAATGAGCACATATGCAACGAACACATATGCAATGAACACATATGCAATGAACACATATGCAATGAGCACATATGCAACGAACACATATGCAATGAACACATATGCAATGAACACATATGCAATGAGCACATATGCAATGAGCACATATGCAATGAGCACATATGCAATGAGCACATATGCAATGAGCACATATGCAGCGAACGCATATGCAGCGAACGCATATGCAGCATAGACATATGCAACATAGACATATGCAACATAGACATATGCAACATAGACATATGCAACATCTACATGCAGCAAAGACCAACTACATCTACCAACGACACATATGACTTGTGCTTATGCAACATCTACAGTACATGCAACATAGACCAACTACATGTACCAACGACACATATGACATCTGCTTATTTTTGAAACAAATGGAACCTCATACTGTGGACGCCCCCTGGTGGTGGCTGCTGGTAAATATGTGGACATGACGTCAACAGGCTGTTGCCAGATTGGGCGGTTTACCGCCATTTGGGCGGTTTTCACTCTCTACTTAGCGGCTAAAAATAGCTTCGGGCGGGTGGTGATAATTTGGGCGGATTTGGAGTCAGATCGGCGGTTTCTGAGTTAACTATTAAATGAATTTCAAACAATCATTCATCATTATTTCATAGCAAAGCTCCTCTGACCTTTCTCCATCACTGATTGGCTATTGTCATCTGCCAGGGCGATCCCAACAGAGAACTGGTGAGGCAGTTAGTGGACGCCTCGTTGAGTGGGCTGGTCCGTAGCGGCGGTACGTCAGAGCGGCCGCCATATTGGATGTGGCAGAACTGCCGGTCAACTGATAGAAGGAAACGGACTGAACTTCATAAAGCACCGTTTTACAAAGTGTTTTATGCCTGTCATTCACACACACCGTGTGAATGACATTTGGACATATATTTGGAAAGCAAACATGCACCAAAGACAACATTTATAACTTTTAAAGTGATTAATAAAAATGTTTATTCCTTAAATGTTTAGGTTACAGTATAGGTAAACACTAATTTTGAGTGTTAACAACTAATAATGTGTGTAACACTATTACTGTGATGATAAATATAGAAATATTCATTAGTGAACATTTAATGTGTCTATAATAATCAGTTCCTGAAATGTGACATGTTGATTTTCTTAATAAAGAGCACCAATGATCACATTTAACTGGTTTTGATTAATCACATTGAACAAATAAACACCGATATATCTTTACAGGAGTTGGGGGTACTGTGTGTGTGTGATTTTATATATATATATATATATATATATATATATATATATATATATATATATATATATATATATATATATATATATATATATATATAATTTTTTTTTGTAAATACAGAAGTAAAAAAAGAAAAAGTCTGTTGGATAAAAGAAGAAGCGTTTCTACAATTTTTTAACCCATCCAGAGGACCTAACTCTTATCACCCCCCCCGCTTTGCTGTATGTGATGTGTCACGTGACACTTTCTGATTGGGCGGTTTTTCGGAGGTGTTTAACAGATTTTTGGGCTGGAAAACCTGGATTCTATCTGGCAACACTGTCAGCTCGGCCTCTTTGTTTTCCTTCGTGTTGAGAAGCTACGTCTGGATTTAGCTCCGTGATTTATTTCAATTACTAATGAAAAAAGACTTCTCGTGAGTCAAATACTTTATTCTGTGATTTAGTTCCAAGCTGCTGCTGCCAGAGGCTTGTAACACTGCAGCTTCTTGTCTGTGGAGAGGAAGTTAGTTCACTCTGTTAGCATGTGTAGCTGTTAGCATGTGTAGCTGTTAGCATGTGTAGCTGTTAGCATGTGTAGCTGTTAGCATGTGTAACTATGTGTAGCTGTTAGCGTCTGTAGCTGTTAGCATGTGTAGCTGTTAGCATGTGTAGCTGTTAGTATGTGTAGCTGTTAGCGTCTGTAGCTGTTAGCATGTGTAGCTGTTAACATCTGTAGCTGTTAACATCTGTAGATGTTAACATCTGTAGTTTTTAGCGTGTGTAGCTGTTAACATCTGTAGTTGTTAGCGTGTGTAGCTGTTAACATCTGTAGTTGTTAGCGTCTGTAGCTGTTAACATCAGTAGTTGTTAGCGTGTGTAGCTGTTAACATCTGTAGCTGTTAACATATGTAGCTATTAACATCTGTAGATGTTAACATCTGTAGTTGTTACGTGTGTAGCTGTTAACATCTGTAGTTGTTAGCGTCTGTAGCTGTTAACATCTGTAGTTGTTAGCGTCTGTAGCTGTTAACATCTGTAGTTGTTAGCGTGTGTAGCTGTTAACATCTGTAGCTGTTAACATCTGTAGCTGTTAACGTCTGTAGCTGTTAACATCTGTAGTTGTTAGCGTCTGTAGCTGTTAACATCTGTAGTTGTTAGCGTCTGTAGCTGTTAACATCTGTAGTTGTTAGCGTCTGTAGCTGTTAACATCTGTAGCTGTTAACATCTGTAGTTGTTAACGCTCTGTAGCTGTTAACATCTGTAGTTGTTAGCGTCTGTAGCTGTTAACATCTGTAGTTGTTAGCATGTGTAGCTGTTAACATCTGTAGCTGTTAACATCTGTAGTTGTTAGCGTGTGTAGCTGTTAACATCTGTAGTTGTTAGCGTGTGTAGCTGTTAACATCTGTAGTTGTTAGCGTCTGCATTTGTTAACATCTGTACCTGTTAACATCTGTAGTTGCTAACATCTGTAGTTGTTAACATATGTAGTTGTTAGCGTGTGTAGCTGTTAACATCTGTAGCTGGTAACATCTGTAGTTGTTAGCGTCTGTAGCTGTTAACATCTGTAGCTGTTAACGTCTGTAGCTGTTAATAGCTGTTAACGTCTGTAGCTGTTAACATCTGTAGTTGTTAGCGTGTGTAGCTGTTAACATCTGTAGTTGTTAGCGTCTGTAGCTGTTAACATCTGTAGCTGTTAACGTCTGTAGCTGTTAACATCTGTAGTTGTTAGCGTGTGTAGCTGATAACATCTGTAGCTGTTAACATCTGTAGTTGTTAGCGTCTGTAGCTGTTAACATTTGTGGCTGTTAACATCTGTAACTGTTAACATCTGTAGCTGTTAACTTCTGTTGCTGTTAACATCTGTAGTTGTTAGCGTCTGTAGCTGTTAACATTTGTGGCTGTTAACATCTTTAACTGTTAACATCTGTAGCTGTTAACTTCTGTTGCTGTTAACATCTGTAGTTGTTAGCGTGTGTGGCTGTTAACATCTGTAGCTGTTAACATCTGTAGCTGTTAACATCTGTAGCTGTTAACGTCTGTAGCTGTTAACATCTGTAGCTGTTAACGTCTGTAGCTGTTAATGTCTGCAGTTGTTAGCGTCTGAAGCTGTTAATTTCTGTAGTTGTTAAGGCCGAGATACACTCGAGCGTCCTCACGATACGCCTATACTCAACGTACGTACGTCAAGGCAAAAGCGTAGCCCCTCAGGGCACGTACGCGCAAAAGTTTTTTTTTACATACGCATACGCGATGCGCGGTGTCTGAACATAAACTTCCCCGGCGCCGGACTGTTTTGTATGTTACACAAATGAAATAAATTCCCCTTCTTTATCGCTGATCGGGCCTTTTCTTTTTTTTTTTGCCTAAAGTCAAGTAATCACTTCTTCCTCCGTTCACTCCATGAATGAAATGAATGAATTCAGGTCCTACCTGGGTGCGCGTTTTAAATATCCCTGGTGGGCTGTGTGCTGCAGGAAAAGCACTCCCTGTTATTATTTTTATTTCTGAGAGAACTTTTTATAACATATATAGTAGAAACACCGCATCAGAACACCGCCGCGGTCTTCAGAGAGCTACATGAGCTGGCTGTCAATCATTTCAGTAGGCGCGTCAGCAAGTGACCAATCAGCAAGCTCAGTTGAGTCCCCTCCGTGCGCAGCTGCTCATATTACAACAAGGAGAAAGTTTCTGAAGTATAGCAGCAAAACACATGCGCACAAAATGCGCGCGTAGAGTGGCGTACCTGAGGACGCATGAGTGTATCTCGGGCTTTAGCGTCTGTAGCTGTTAACGTCTGACTGTAGCTGTTAACATCTGACTGTAGCTGTTAACATCTGTAGTTGTTAACATCTGTAGCTGTTAACATCTGTAGCTATTAACATCTGTAGCTATTAACATCTGTAGATGTTAACATCTGTAGTTTTTAGCGTGTGTAGCTGTTAACATCTGTAGTTGTTAGCGTGTGTAGCTGTTAACATCTGTAGTTGTTAGCGTCTGTAGCTGTTAACATCTGTAGTTGTTAGCGTCTGTAGCTGTTAACATCAGTAGTTGTTAGCGTGTGTAGCTGTTAACATCTGTAGCTGTTAACATCTGTAGCTGTTAACATCTGTAGTTGTTAGCGTGTGTAGCTGTTAACATCTGTAGTTGTTAGCGTGTGTAGCTGTTAACATCTGTAGTTGTTAGCGTCTGTAGCTGTTAACATCTGTAGTTGTTAGCGTCTGTAGCTGTTAACATCTGTAGTTGTTAGCGTCTGTAGCTGTTAACATCTGTAGCTGTTAACATCTGTAGCTGTTAACGTCTGTAGCTGTTAACATCTGTAGTTGTTAGCGTCTGTAGCTGTTAACATCTGTAGTTGTTAGCGTCTGTAGCTGTTAACGTCTGTAGCTGTTAACATCTGTAGTTATTAGCATGTGTAGCTGTTAACATCTGTAGCTGTTAACATCTGTAGCTGTTAACGTCTGTAGCTGTTAACGTCTGTAGCTGTTAACATCTGTAGCTGTTAACATCTGTAGTTGTTAGTGTGTGTAGCTGTTAACATCTGTAGTTGTTAGCGTGTGTAGCTGTTAACATCTGTAGTTGTTAGCGTCTATTTGTTAACATCTGTACCTGTTAACATCTGTAGTTGTTAACATCTGTAGTTGTTAACATCTGTAGTTGTTAGCGTGTGTAGCTGTTAACATCTGTAGCTGGTAACATCTGTAGTTGTTAGCGTCTGTAGCTGTTAACATCTGTAGCTGTTAACGTCTGTAGCTGTTAATAGCTGTTAACATCTGTAGCTGTTAATAGCTGTTAACGTCTGTAGCTGTTAATAGCTGTTAACATCTGTAGCTGTTAACATCTGTAGTTGTTAGCGTGTGTAGCTGTTAACATCTGTAGTTGTTAGCGTCTGTAGCTGTTAACATCTGTAGCTGTTAACGTCTGTAGCTGTTAACATCTGTAGTTGTTAGCGTGTGTAGCTGATAACATCTGTAGCTGTTAACATCTGTAGTTGTTAGCGTCTGTAGCTTAACATTTGTGGCTGTTAACATCTGTAACTGTTAACATCTGTAGCTGTTAACTTCTGTTGCTGTTAACATCTGTAGTTGTTAGCGTGTGTGGCTGTTAACATCTGTAGCTGTTAACATCTGTAGCTGTTAACGTCTGTATCTGTTAACATCTGTAGCTGTTAACATCTGTAGCTGTTAACATCTGTAGCTGTTAACGTCTGTAGCTGTTAACATCTGTAGCTGTTAACATCTGTAGCTGTTAACATCTGTAGCTGTTAACATCTGTAGCTGTTAACGTCTGTAGCTGTTAACATCTGTAGCTGTTAACATCTGTAGCT
Source organism: Garcialebias charrua (assembly GCA_038048925.1). NCBI lineage: Eukaryota > Metazoa > Chordata > Actinopteri > Cyprinodontiformes > Rivulidae > Garcialebias > Garcialebias charrua. Next base: position 17,497 of record JBBPBX010035450.1, read on the forward strand.
GTTAACATCTGTAGCTGTTAACGTCTGTAGCTGTTAACATCTGTAGCTGTTAACATCTGTAGCTGTTAACATCTGTAGCTGTTAACATCTGTAGCTGTTAACATCTGTAGCTGTTAACATCTGTAGCTGTTAACATCTGTAGCTGTTAACATCTGTAGCTGTTAACGTCTGTAGCTGTTAACATCTCTAGCTGTTGACGTCTGTAGCTGTTAACATCTGTAGTTGTTAAAGGTGCTATGTGTAACTTTCTGTAGAGTGCAGAACTTAGAAAAAATTTCAACAGGCAAAGCATTCTGATCCCTCCCCCTCAGAGCCATATATGGCTCTGAGGGGGAGGCTCTGCTGAGATTCAAATTCAAGCTCTGTTTTTATTGGCTGATTCAAATTCAAGCTCTGTTTTTAATTGGCTGGTTACAAACTCTGTTTTTATTGGCTGTCATTGTCCTGGTCACTCTGTGTTTTTAGTGTTTTTATAAATGCTGATAGAGAAGCAAGGGGACTATAGTTTTTTTCAGAGATTACTTTGTCTAACATCAGTTTGTCAGTAGATAGTGACAGAGTGAAGAAATATGTTAAAAATATATTGTTTGAAAAGTTACAGACTACATTACAATCTTACATACCCCAGCTTTAAGAGTCTGTAGCTGTTAACATCTGTATTTCTTAGCGTCTGTAGCTGCTAACATCTGTAGCTGTTAACATCTGTAGGTGTTAGCATGTGTAGTTGTTGGCATGTGTAGCTGTTAGCATGTGTAGCTGTTAGCATGTGTAGCTGTTAACATCTGTAGTTTTTAGCATGTGTAGCTGTTAACATCTGTAGTTGTTAGCGTGTGTAGCTGTTAACATCTGTAGTTGTTAGCGTGTGTAGCTGTTAACATCAGTAGTTGTTAGCGTGTGTAGCTGTTAACATCTGTAGTTAGCATCTGTAGCTGTTAACTTCTGTAGCTGTTAACGTCTGACTGTAGCTGTTAACATCTGTAGTTGTTAGCATCTGTAGCTGTTAACATCTGTAGCTGTTAACATCTGTAGCTGTTAACGTCTGTAGTTAACTCTGTAGCTGTTAACATCTGTAGTTGTTAGCGTCTGTAGCTGCTAACATCTGTAGCTGTTAACGTCTGTAGCTGTTAACATCTGTAGCTGTTAACATCTGTAGCTGTTAACGTCTGTAGTTGTTAACATCTCTAGCTGTTGACGTCTGTAGCTGTTAACATCTGTAGTTGTTAGTCTGTAGCTGTTAACATCTGTATATGTTAGCGTCTGTAGCTGCTAACATCTGTAGCTCTTAACATCTGTAGCTGTTAACGTCTGTAGCTGTTAACATCTGTAGTTGTTAGCATTTGTAGCTGTTAACATCTGTAGTTGTTAGAGTCTGTAGCTGTTAACATCTGTATTTGTTAGCGTCTGTAGCTGCTAACATCTGTAGCTGTTAACATCTGTAGCTGTTAACGTCTGTAGCTGTTAACATCTGTAGTTGTTAGCATTTGTAGCTGTTAACATCTGTAGCTGTTAGCATGTGTAGCTGGTAGCATGTGTAGCTCTCAGCGTCTGTAGCTGTTAACATCTGTAGTTGTTGGCATGTTTAGCTGTTAGCATGTGTAGCTGTTAGCATGTGTAGTTGTTGGCATGTGTAGCTGTTAGCATGTGTAGCTGTTAGCATGTGTAGCTGTTAGCATGTGTAGCTGTTAGCAGCTACGTCTCGTTGTCACGTGCTTGGATAATCTAGTCTCGTGACTGTGTGTGTGTTTTTCTGTGTAGGAGCAGGAGCTTCACGTCAGACCTCCACCAACCACATGTTTGTTCTCTAACAGGTACGGTTGTAATTTCTAGTAAAATTGTTCAATATTATACTTCGGTCCAGCAGCCTCCACTTCTAAAAGTCAGCGCTCACGCGGTTTGGTTGTGCACGCGCTAACACCATGAATTAGGTAGTCACGCTTGCAAGGTTCTTTCAAAATAAAAGCTGATGTGTGTCTCCTGTTGGTACTTACTCTGTACATAAAACACATGTTAGCACTGGAAGCTGTAATGGGACCAACATTCCTGCTCAGCTGTTTCCACTAAAAGTTTGAATGTCGCCCCCATATCCAAAGAGTAGAGAACTTTTTGTGTTGCTAAGTTAAATAAATAAAAAAACTTCAATGTGTTTTTCATGTTTTGACTCTAGATGATTGAAGTCATTCTTGCTGGTCTATGTTCAGAAATGATTTTTAATGTCCTCCTGTGAATATGGATCCATAATATTTAACTTTTGTCTCTGTTTTGTGGTTATTTGTATGTTCATTATGTGAGAATGTTAAATTGTTTTCTCTGTAGTTTCCATTTATATTAAAACAAAACTCTTAGTTTCCAGTGACCAGTCTCACTTCAGGCTGACTGTAGAACATCTCCAGATGTTACTCACCAAATGTCACCAAGATCTCATGTGAATTTTGTAGGAAGTATTAGGTAGTGGTCAGTTTACTGACTTTACCATATTCTAAATAAAGTTGGAGCAGATTTGATCTGACCCAAATTTATAACAAGTTCACTCTTTTTTGGATTTAAACCGATTAAATAGGACTGGGCGATATATCGATATTTTTAAAATATCAAGATTTTTTCTAAAGAGATATAAAACGAGACTATACGTTTATATCGAGAATCCTCCGTCTGTCTGTTTTCTCCCACTCGCCCCCCTCCTTCTCCTTCACTGAGCAGCACAGACCCAGCCCCTCCTTCCTGCAGGCTGCAGGAGGGCGGAGCCTTTCAGCACAACAAGAAGTAAACACGGAAGATATGAAGAGTCGCGACGCTAGCTGCTGAGGGGGAAAAGAACAATGTTTTTCCTGAGCTAGTTTGGATTTAAATGGTCAGATGAGGGCAGAAAAAATATTTTTGTAGACGATGCTGAAAATAATCCCGACGAAGGCTCAGATCTACGAATCTTTTTCACCATTTAAACAGCGGAGTGGAGCATATACCGTGAAACGACAGAACTGAGTTTTTTTTTACAGCCTCCTGCTTCATTAAACAAACCACGGGTCCAAGCTCATTTAGTCGTGCGCGCACTGCAGCGCTTTCATGAGAGGAGCAGAAGGAGGTGGAGACATTAATAAATCAGCAGCTCATCACATCGCCAAAGATACGGTCCTCAGCGGCTAACAAGATGGCTAACGCTTTAGCCGCCTTCTTCCACAGCTGAGACTGACCGTGTCTTTGGCGCTATATGATAAACTGCTGATTTAATAATGTCTCCGCCTCTCGGTTCACGTTTCTGAGTGGAGGCTGTCGTGTTTTTACACAAGGATTCAATGCGACACTTTGTAGAGCAACTTAGAGAACGTCTTTCGTGAACCCGGAAACAACCCCCTGACCCTTTCACAATAAAACCGGATACAGTATATCAAATATATTGTACCACAGGCTCACATTTACTGCAGTTCACAAACACTGACTAAAGTGAAAGCACCTTTCTATCTTATCAAGACACTCAAAGCTCTTTAAAACACAATCTGTGTCCTCATTTACCCATTCATACAGCACTCTACTAGAACTGTACAAAGAATAATCAGTACTTTTATCACATTCATACACTGATGGGACACACATCAGAGGCAATGAGACAGCTGCCCTCTGCTGAAGAGGACTATTATTTAATAGGTGTAAATAAATGTCTAAAAATAAAGTAATGTATGTAAATAGTTCATTTTTTTAGACATTTATTTTGTAGAGTTACAGCTGTTTGTTAATAAATGTTGCTGTGTGACAACTGGGACAAAGCTTTGACTCAGAAATATATTTTTGTTATTCTTTTATGGAAAGAAAATTATATCGAGATATATATTGTATATCGCGATATATCACAACAATATCGAGATATGATTTTTTGTCCATATCGCCCAGCCCTACGATTAAATATGACCAGACAAGATATAATCTCACGAGAAACGTCAACTTATGTTGATTCACCAGGAGATGAACATTTTATTGACAAAATCATGAAAGTACATCAAACATTTGTATCGAGATTAGCTCTGATTTAATAAACTACTGTAGAGAAAATTCAATTTGAACAGACAAGTAAAATTATTATTTTAACTTCCTGCAGGCACATATACTTGAGAGTTACTGGCTTAGGAAAAATAAATTTAGGAGGAAGAAATGGAATGAAAGATGAAGTTTAAAAGAAGTTAATTATTTTGAATGAGACAGGGTGACACTTTTTCCAAACGAGTCCGGCTGGACTTCCGCACGCTCAGCAAACAATCAGTGACTCTTTACCTGGTGACGATCACGTCTCTTGGTGATAAGAGTTGAGAAGTAGTGTGGACACTAACGGATTGTGTGGTCCAGTAGACGTCCAGTTGAACTTCAATACGTGTTTACTGATTCAACGATACGTGAAGAGCGCCTTTCTTGGCAGAAACAAGGCCACGTCCTGATTGGTTTTCAAAATAAGACTTTCAGAAAATAAATTCTTTCAGAAAAGAAATTCTTGGCTTGAGGGAGTTACAGCAAAGCTGAGCTGTAACCCTGGCTGATAACATAGGTCTAATTGGCATTTGACCACAACGTTCAACCAGTTTCAGAGAAGAACATAGTTCGAGTTTCCCTTTTGCACTGCCCCAAGACGGGAAGTTAGGGTTTTATGTGGAGGGCTTGACCTAGCCCACTTCACTCCGCTCATTGGCTGCTCAGAGAAAATAAAGGAGTGACTTTGCAGTTCATAGAGTTGAAAAATCTGAAAGACAGGCAGGAAAAACTGTTTTAGAGAAACAGACAGATGGAATCGCCAGTCAAGTGAATATTATGTCTAACTCATAGACAAAGTTGCAAAGTTTCACTTAAGAGTTTACCCTGAACTGTGCCATAGATTTAAAGCACCATCGTACTGAAGAATAAACCAGCATAAGAGTGACAACTCATGCAAATAACAGATCATAAAATGACAAAAGCTATTCAGTTGATCAATTCTGCATTAACACAAATTAAAAGGAAGTCTCTTTTGAAATAATGTGTGTTTCTTGATTAAACTAAACTGGACTAAAACAGTGATTCTGTCCTCCATTGTAGATTTTCAGAGAAAAGGAGATTCACTTGAGAGCTTCAGTGAAAAAAAGTGTTTTTCACTGAAAGTTCGAGATCAGGTGTTCCACTACAATTTCAAAATAAAGGCCCTCCAAAGTTGGACATTTTCCATGTAATTTTCCCTAAGTTGCTGTGTTTGTTGCTCGTTCTTCAGGATGTTGTAGAAACAGTGAGGGTAAGTACGACTTTACCACAAATCACATCATTACTGTGCAGAAAGTTTGTCTCTTTGAAATGCAACATAGTTCAAGAAAAAACAGGAATGTTTAAATTAAAATAATTTATATGTTTAATATTTCTAAGTGACAATAACCATTTGGAAAAATAACAGTTAAAATTGTACATTAATTTCAGAAATTACATTTATAACATTTTAACATCAAGTGTTTCTTTTTACTGGTAAATTTTGAGAATTACAAGAGCTTTGTGTTATTTGTCCATGTCGACCAAAATCACTGGAGGTTTCTGGTTAGTGTGTATAAAAATTATACTTATTGTTCTCTGAGAACATTTTAATTTAAAGTTTCATATTTTGATTTGTGCAGAAACTCTGTGAACCACACAGTCTTTGTGGTGGATCAAGTTCAGCAGAAGACAATTCAAAACCTGCTGCAAAATAGAATAGAAGAGACCTTTATTATCATTGCACATGAATACAGTGAAATCTGGGTTTGCTTCCCAGAACAAAAGTAAAAACAGTAAAATATAAAACAATATAAAAATATAAACTGTATTAAAGTTAATAACAGGTTTGAAACACTCCAAATGTGCAACACAAGCAGATTGATATTACACCAGTTGTCCCTTATTCAGTTTTTATTACAGATTTTGTTAAGTTCAGTAATGGTGGAACAGATAAAAACTATATTTAAATCTGTTTGTTCTTGTCTTGATTGATCTGTACCTTTTCCCTGATGGTAACAGTTCTCATATTATATAATAAATAATAAAATCATATTATAAATAATAATATAAATAAATCATCCACAAATAATTTTGTAACAACAGCAAGTATGACGTCATTAACAGCTTTTATTTTGAAAACTCACAAAGGTTACCATAATTCATAGTGTTTGTGTGCACAACAAAACCATCATTTTGGAAGTGGAGACTGGCTTGACAACATTTTTTACTGCCTGACGTTCTCAGAGTTGGGGCAGGAGCTACATGTCAGACCACCACCAACCACATGTTTTTTTTCTGTTACAGATGAAGTTCATGTTAATAAATGTTGTGAAGCTGAGAAGAGTTCCTGGGTGAGCGATTCATCAGTTCACTGGTATCAAACCAAACATCAGGGTTACACAGGTATGTATTTATTTACTGCAGTCTAAAGTGAAGTGTGGAGCTAAGCTGTGTTAGGAACTGTTTGGATCCTGCAGTCAAGCTGTCCACCATTCAGATGTTTTAAAATCTTTCTCTTCTTCACAGCTTGTTACAGCATCACGATGCGTTCAATTTCAACTAGAAAATACAATCCGTTACACCAACATGTCCAGGAATTCAGAAATAGAAAATGTCTGGTATATTAGTTTATTTCTTGACATATCATCAGAACAGTCACTTCAATACTGTCCACTTATTAAAATGCTCCAAAACAAATAAAAAGTCATGATGTCATCAACAAGTTTAATTCAAAATAATATTTTAAGTGGTTTTACTGTGATATATATATGTACACAGAATGTAATAAAAACGTATGTAATTCCTCAGGAAAAAAAATAATTTGAAGGAACATAAGTTTTGTCCTACAGATTATAAACTCTTATTTGATACAGGTGTTGAGAAATTCCAGAAGTTTGTTCAACTCAGTTCTGGTGGTTTTGCAGTGATGACAGGATGCATCCATGCAGCCTATGTGAATTATAATTCTGTGGACAGAGGGTGGGAGTGAGTGCAGGCTGGGGAGTTTTACAAGAATGATGAGGACTGTGGCTCCTTGGATGCAAAGTGTAATGACATTGAAGTAATGAATTTATTGTGGGACTGAATAGCAGAAATGGCAAATGGGCATTAGATCAGGGGTGTCAAAGACCCGGCCCGCGGGGCGCATCCGGCCCGCCAGGGGTTTTTAGTCGGCCCGCAGATGAATCTGAATTATTAAAAAAAAGAATAAACGCTATTTTCTTAAAAATCTGCAGTTCCTATGTTGTCCGCTATAGAGGCGCTGTGTTTTAGTCAGTTCCTATGTTGTCCTACTCAAACCGGCTGCCTCTAGGACCCAGGGGCGCTGTGTTTTAGTATGGGAGACGCAGCAGATAGCAAGTGGAGACCCCTGCTCATTTTCCCTGTCTTCATGTGCGCAGCAAGCGTTCATCCTGATGTGAAACAGCACAAAAACAAGATTTCAGGGTTGTGAGGGAGTTTGAGAAACGATTTCAGGTCTTTAGAAGAATAGAATATATCTTTATTGACAGGGCACATGATTGAAATTACGCACACAAGATGGGCCGATTGCATGAAGCCACAGTAGTGTCAGCACCGCCACAAAGGTAAACTCGAGACAGAATTTGCAGTTTTTCTCTCACCATCAGTGCTTCTGATGTGCTGTTGACATGTTGAAATCATTTATTTGCAGTAGGGCTGTGCGATATGACGATATATATATCGTGGGGACGATAGAAACGTGTCTATCGTGCTACTTTCCTTCTATCGTCTCTATCGTGATAAGAATAAAAAAATAACTGTCGCAAAGAAGCTTCATATGGGGTTTTGCGAGATGACGGCGCTGCTTTGTGTTTGACGCACGCGCGGGTTTGCGACACATGCTTTACGTTGTTAAACTCAAGAGCAACAGTGTCGCAGGCATAGATATAATAAACACTAGATAAGCTGAGGCGGAGTCTCCGGCGTCGTCACGTGGCAGCCATCTTGCGACAGACAGCAACATTAGCTGCAGCTGTTGAAACTGAATGGAGGTGAGGGGTTTACACAAACAAAAATACTCTTAACTCGCTGTAATCTTGACGGATTTACAAACGGTTTATCTTTTTAAAAACGTTATTAACGTGGCTATGATTTCTTTGGTAGTCAGACAGCACTTTTGTCTTTTTTAAAACGTTTTATTCATGTTTTGGGTGTCACACTCATCGAGAATCTAGAATCTGTTTTTATTACACCAATAACTATTTTATTACAAACTACTGTAAATGACTATCTTGATCATGATTGTATTTATTAGCATACTATTAACAAGAGCCTTTGATTAAGGGCTAGCTAGTACAGTATTCCAAATATTTCCCCAGCATTCTTAGATCACTAGGAGCTCTTTGTTTTTAACTGAACTAAAGCTGCACATGATTTCCAAGCGGTTTGGTATGTTCAACACTAATTACTGCTTTGTGTTTTACAGAAATACTCTTTGACAAGATGCCTGACTTTTGTGCAGCCTATGGATGCTCCAATAGGCGTAACATCAAAACAAGAAACCTTGGGATCACATTTCACAAGTAAGACTCTGTGACAGTATTATTACTTTAATTAGAATAATCATAGTTATATTTTGGATCAGTGCACATTATTGGTCATGCTACACACCAAAATGTGAGATAATATTATTGACATAATATTATATGTAACACGGGCTATGAAGGCCCGGATTGTGACTCAGAGGATGTGACTCTAAAGCCAACTGGTAGACTGTAAATAGTCTAGAGCTTCCCTATTACAAATACGCAGGTACGCCTGGCTTCAAATGACAAAAACAGAAGTGTTGTATACAATATATATTTTATTAATTCCTTTCAATATTAAAACAGCCTTTATTAGATGCATTTATGCTATGGTGGTTCTACCAGGCCAGTTGTAAAGGGCTAGCACAACTCCAAATCACTTAACACCAAAGGATGTTACATGCCAGTAACATGAGAGCATGTACAGTTTAAAACAAGGCACAGAGTTGGGAGCACAATATAGCAACTGTAGCAATCTGCAGTACAGGAATGACAGTTAGTAAGGTGCTTGCACATGATAAACAATATTAGAAAATACAAGCATGTACCTTAATCAGTCACAACCCCAACAACAAGCACATTCAATTAGTTGCAGTGGCAATCTGCCACCCACTGGCACATGTCCTAAAGAAACAAACAAATACAAATAACTTTTAACAGAACTCCACAACAATATGTGGAGCAGCATTGACAGCACCCAACCAGCCATAAGTGACTAATGAAAAAAAACATTTACCTTAGCTTGTGCTTCAGGGCTTTGCACAACTCCATGAACACTGCAGCAGCACTCACTACAGCCACATGCAGCAAGAGACTAAACAGCCAACACCCTGGAGAAGAATGTTTGGCTTACACACCTGGTGCTTAGTAACACTAATGAGCTAAACCACACTGAAGGTGGAGGAACAGGACACGGTGTGTTCAGGGAGCCAAACCAGAGTGGGAATTTACAGCCACTCTTCCAATGAACTAAAACCACCCGGTTACATCCTACCCCCCCTTTATGGATCGGTGGCCCACCGATAAATCAAAACCGCAACCAGGGTCAAAAAGTGGCGGTAACCAGGCTGCTGGCACCCGGGTCCACAGAAACAGTAGCCCTACAGTCGTCACTCCTAACCGGTCGTGGGAGGTGATGGGGGTTGGAGTGTTTGCCAGCGGTTTTACGGCTGGACTTCCTGGGGCCGATGATACTGCTTTGGGGAGCTTGTACAGCCGGTGGCGCCTCATATGGCATATGAACTGGAGGCCTTTCCGGTGGTTCTGGCTTCACAGACGGGTTACTAACAGCCTCTCGGACCACCAGCCAAGATCCAGACTCCACATCATCCTCGTCACTAGTCTCATCAGGCAGACACTGCAACCAAGCATCAGGGCAGGCATCTGTAGGTGGTAGAGCAGGTTTTATAGCAGTACGATGCACTTGTCTCACAAGATGAAGCTTATCAACTGGAGCAATTGAATATACCACACCACCTGTACTGGGCCCTTTCACGACTTGGTACACTGTGGACCCCCATGCATCTTGAATTTTTCTGCGACCTGGGCCCACATCACGCAAATACACTCTTTGTCCCACTTCAAGTGGCTTGCACTGAACCTTTTCATCATGCCTCACTTTCCTCCTCTGGGCTGCCAGCTCCACTCTGCCCCTGGCAGCATCCATGGCCACATTCAGACGCCTCCTGTGCTCTGCCACCCAGTCACACACACTGGGTGCTGTGGGCTCCGGAAGATGACCAAGAAGGAAATCCACTGGCAAGTGAGGTTCTTGTCCAAACATGAGGAAGTGGGGTGATTCACCAGTCGACTGATGGGCAGTGGTGTTATAGTGGAAGACAAGCTGTGGGAGGTGTTCTGGCCAATTTCGTTTTTCTTCTGGAGGAAGGGAACGAAGCAGGTTAAACATAGTTCGATTAAAGCGTTCACACTGTCCATTTCCTTGTGGGTGGTAAGGTGTGGTACGACTTTTCTGAACTCCATACAGCTCACATAACTGTTGCACCAAGAGACTCTCAAAGTTCCTCCCCTGGTCTGAGTGGATGCGAGCCGGTACTCCAAAACGGTAAAACCACTCACGAACCAGGATCTTCGCTACCGTAGCTGCTTTTTGATCACGAGTGGGGATGGCTTGGGTGAACTTTGAAAACACATCTGTCATCACCATCACGAGCTCCCTTCCATCACGGGCGGTTTCCAACAGTGTAAAATCAATGGCCAGCAGCTGATTTGGTCTTGAAGCAAGGAGGTGACCCATAGGAGCACGAGCTCTTGGTTGGGTGTTTTTAGCAAGGGTACACCTCTCACACTGCTGGCACCAGTCCTTTACATCTTTGTCCATCCCTGGCCAGAAACACCTCTGCTTCACGACATCAGTTGTCCTCTCTATCCCTTGGTGGCCATGATGTTGATGAAGCTCCTGTAACACCTCTGATCTTAAGCTCTCTGGGAGAAGTAACTGGAGAACCTCTTCTCCACCATCTGGTCTCCAGCTGCGCCGATACAGGAGGTCCTCCTTCTGGACAATTCGACCCCACTGTTTTACAAGTCCCCGGGCCTCTGGACCCAGACGCTCCTTCTCAGCACAGCTTGGCGCTCTCTGCTGCTGCCAAAACTCCAGAAACGCTGAGATGGCAGGGTCAGCCCTTTGGAGTACCCCCAGATCTTCCTCGCTGCGGGATGGCAGAGCTGTTATGACCAACTGGACAGGGTCTTCCTGCATCCCCACAAACCGCTCACCAATTGCCTCTGGAATGACTGTTCCTGGGAGGAGGTACTCCAATTGCGTTCTGTCCCCACTAGTCTGTTGCCTTGAGAGGGCATCCGCATTCTTGTTCACACGGCCTGGGCGATATCGGACTGTATACTCAAATGCTGAGAGTTCAGCGATCCACCGATGCTCCGTGGCGCCCAGTTTGGCTGTGTCCAAATAACTCAAGGGGTTATTGTCTGTCCATACTATACATCGGTGGCCCCACAGGTACTCTTTGAACTTCTCAGTCATGGCCCACTTCATGGCTAACATTTCAAGCTTCATGGAGCTATAATGTTTCTCAGCAGCATGTAAGCTGCGACTGGCATATGCAACTGGTTTCACTTTGCCACCTTGCTCTTGAGACAATACGGCTCCTAGCCCACTGTGGCTGGCGTCGACCTCTAAAATGAAAGGCAGAGAGAAATCAGCAAAAGCAAGTGTGGGGGCACTTACAAGCTTGGCCTTGAGCTCCTGGAAGCTCCTTTCACAGTCCTCCGACCAAACGTCTTCCAACAGTTGCCTTCGTCCTCTGCACACCTTCGACCCAGCAAGTTCTGCAACAAGACGATGAAGGGGGCCAGCTAGTTTAGAAAAATCTTCTACGAACCTCCTGTAATAATTGGCAAACCCCAGGAACGACCGCAACTCTGAGATGTTGGTGGGGTGAGGCCAGTTTAACACTGCCGCAACCTTTCCTGGGTCCGTGGCCACGCCCTCCTCAGAGATGAGATGTCCCAGATATTTCACCTGCTTTTTGAAGAAGTCACACTTTTCTAACTTGACTTTCAATCCTTCTTGTTTTAGGCGACTTAGAACCCTTTCCAGCCGTGTCAAGTGATCATCAACACTGGAAGAGAACACAACAATATCATCCAGATATAACAAGAGTGACTGACCATGCTGGGCCCCAAATATCCTCTCCATCAAACGCTGGAAAGTCCCTGGTGCATTGCATAGTCCAAATGGCATACGGTTGAACTCGAACAGGCCAAACGGGGTGCAGAAAGCTGTTTTTGGCTTATCGATCTCTGCAACTGGAACCTGGTTATATCCAGAAGCAAGGTCCATTGTCGTAAACCAGCAGGCGCCCGAGAGGGAGTCTAGTGTCTCTTCTATTCGAGGCAGTGGAAAAGCATCCTTCCTGGTCTTTTTATTAAGTTGTCTGTAGTCTACACAAAGGCGAAGACTACCGTCCTTCTTTCTGACTAGGACAATTGGGGACGCATAAGGGCTACTGCTCTCTCGAATTACCCGGGTTGCCAGCAGCTGGTTAATGTGAGACTTAACTGCCTCATATTCAGATGGAGGGATGCGCCGATACCGCTGTCGTATGGGAACATCATCTGACAAAGGGATGCTATGCTCAATTAAATTGGTAAAGCCAAGGTCACCATCAAAAGCAGAAAACACAGATTCATACTTTAGCAATAAGGCTCTCACTTTGTGCTGCTCTATTCCATCTAGCATAGAGAGATCAAGGGAGGTTATCTTCTCTCTAACTGAGCCAGTCTCGGCAGTATGGGACCTGACTGCAGCAATAATTTGCTCCTGTACACAAGGGACTTCCTGCAACTCTGATGGTAGGCTCACCACATCTATAGGAGACAACACTCCAAGAGAACAGCGGGGTTTCAGTGTAACCGTACACACCCCTACATTCACCACAGGAACATAAACAGTACCCCGAACAACATGCAAGAGAGAAGGAGACACTAACAAACCCTCAGGTAAGCCAAACTTTGCATTTAAGGGTTCAATCAAAACAGCCCCTGCCAAGGCCAACATAGCAGAACAAGTAGCAGGTACAAGTTTAGTAGTGCCAGCAGGAACTACCACAGGTCTTTTACCACGCAGCTTTGCGACACTAGTCTGAATAGGGCCTTTCTGTAAGTTGGTCTGCTGATATAACTGGAAGGCAGGAAGCCAGGAACTGAAAGCCCCCAAAACTGTAGGGCGTTCAAACAACTCAGGGCCATACTGGTCAAACAACTGAAAATAGTAGGCCTTTATGACATTCATCCCAATTATGCCCGGTATATGAGGTAAACTAACCCGACCTGGAGGGTCTCTAACAACCAAGATCCCTCTTCTAGGAATTACCACACCACACACCTCTATGTCGGGCTCAAGATAACCCAAGTACGGAATGCTTAAACCGTTGGCAGCTCTCAGCTCTAACCAATGACAGGACTTTAACTTGTCTGGAAAATATTTCCTGAAAAAGCTCTCTGAAATGGTAGAAACCATAGAACCTGTGTCAAGGACACATTGGACCGGAACTCCAGATAATTTCACAGTGACTTGGGGACAAGGCGCCATTAAACGCTCCTTCACCTCATCTACATGGGGACCCACTGAGCCTGAACCACCCCCTCCTAATGTCTGGCTCCTTACATTAGGGGGAGTTAGTTTTCCGACAACTGAGGGCTAGTGGTGGCTTGGACCCGAGGGGACCTGAACTGGGAACGGGCGTTACAGTACCGAGCAATGTGACCTGGTTGCTGACACCTGTGACAAATCACACTACTAGGACCAGAAGAACTGGCCACAGGGTGCTGCTGCATAGCTGCAAGGGATTGAGTGATCTGATCCAACTGGTCCTGTTGCTTTTGTACCAATTTTGTCAGAGTGGCAATTTGTGAGGAAGTAGAATTAGAGGGGGGCTCAATTTGGAGAGTGGGTGCACTAGCCCGTTGTACAGCACAAGAGGACGGCACAACACTATTGTTGTCCACCCCACCCTCACGCTCCCATGTAATGGCCTCAGCCCTAACTTCCAGCAATGTACACCTTGGATTGTCACGAACGTAACGCTTTAATTCCCTACGCAGATCAGAATTGCTAACATTTTGAATAAATTGATCACGAAGTAAAATGTCTGCATTAGTCATGGCATGAGGAGAATTAGCTTTAACCCTGTTCATTAAACAAAACAAGGAATGGGAAAATTCCTGCAAAGTTTCACCATCTAACTGTCTCCGTGAAAAGAAGTCCTCTTGTAGTGAGACATACGACTGTTGACAACCATACAGTTCTCTCAAAATGGTAAAAACAGTTTCTGGATTCTCACGTTCAGCTAATGGTCTATATTTAATCTCATCCCGAGCTACACCTTCGAGATGGTCAAAAATGAAAGCAGCCTGATCTGTGGGTTCAACATGCCGAACTTGCATGCTGGTACAAACTTCTTCTACCCACTCCTCAACCCCAATACCATGAGTCCCCCTGAAGGTTGGACACTTTCGCTCCCTTGGCAGGTAGATGATGCGGTCAGTTGTCCCCATG